>CAKNXH010061667.1:156389-184940 GCA_932178445.1 Andricus quercusramuli
CACAAAATATTCCCTCAATATTGTTTATCAAGCTTTCAGCAACTTTCCCAGGCAATATTCCCTCAATCTTGCTTCACAATATTGCCGCATGGCGGACATTTTCTTATTTGCTGGAAGATTGCCTGAACCTTGCGATGCAAGCTTCCGAACCTTGCATCGCAAGGTTGAGGCAAGTTTCTCGCAAACTGTTGTGCTATCTGGGTTGGTTAGATTCTTAAGAACATTGTTAGTTTTTGTTTAAATAATTTTTTTTCAAGATGAATTTTCAAAAGAAAAAAAATTATTGACAATTAAAAACGCATTTTCATCTTCGGGGAAAAAAACCAAATAGTTGAATTTTGAAGGAAAAAGATACACTTTCTACAAGATAGCTACAACGATTAAGTAAAGTATCAATTAAATCAGTAAAATGTTCGTTAAATCGTTAAAATATTCATTCAGTCATTAAAATAATTGATAAAGCCTAATTTTCAGTGATTAAATTATTATTAATACGCAATATACAAGTGATTCAAATCTGGGATAAATGATCTTTAATTTAACCAAATAGTTGAAATTGGAACCAAATAGTCAAATTCCCAAGCGAGGAAGACTAATTTTTTTTAAGGCAGTTGCATTTTCAACAGGAAAGTTCATTTTTAAGCAAAAAAGATGAATTTTCCTTTAAGAAGATTTATTTTCAAACAAAATTCACGAATTTTCGATTAAATTGATTGATTTTGAAATAAAAGAGACGATTTTTTTACTAAACATTTGCATTTTCAACAAACAAATATGAATAATCGAAAAGAAAATTAATTTATTAATTAATGATTTTAAATAAGTAGCATACATCCAGTCGGGGCCCCATGGTATGTAGTGCTGCCCTGTATTTGCTTTCTTTTCCTTTTCCTAGTGCCTCTAATGTATCTCGACGATAGGTATTACAGAGGGTTCGCACTGCAAACGGTGCGTCTTTTTGAACAAGACTATACGGCCAACGCTCGACTCGGCGGAAACAATAGGTCGCCCGACGGCACGGTCAAGGGGCTAAATGCGAACCCTGTGGTAGCTTTTACCCGAATTTTTTAAGCTAATAAAAAAAATTGACTTTTTTAAATTTCTACAGTGGTGTTACCCCTTAATTAAAAAGCGTGCTCTTTGAAACATGTTTGAGTAAAAATTCTAAATGATTGTTATCGCGGTTCCGTTTCAAAACACTAAATATAGCAAGCGAGGCGAAGAAATGTCTCCTAGAATAATGATATAAATAGAACAAAACAATTTTCATTTATCATTTTTTTTTCAAATTGCTCAAAAAATTTCGTATGCGGCGTGTATGGTGTAAGGAGAAACTAAAAAGATGTAACTTTCATGTAATTCAATCAAAAAGCATGGTCTTTAAAACATGTTTGAGCAAAAATTATTATTATCAAGGTTCCGTTCCAGGACACCCAATATTAGCAAGGGCGGCGAAAAAATGTCTCCAAACTTTAGTTTACTGTACAGCAATGCATTTATTTATTTGATTCAAAAAAACAAGTTATTCCACCTATTTCTACTTTCGATTTTGCAAATTTAAAGCAATTATTTGCCCAAAAAATACTTCTTGTGGGAAGATTATGGATACATTTTAAAGGGCCTCAAGGATTAGTATGTATGACGAAAATTCAGGAAAAATCGAGGGGAAAATCCCAGAAGACAAAGGCAGGAGCAAAGGCCCACTTAGAAAGTTTATTGCGTTTAGAGATTAGTCGCCTGTTAATGACCAAACCCTTGTTGGTGCCGTTTATATCCAGTTCAGTTTGGCCGCCCTCCACCAAGAGCCAAACTTGGCCGCCCGTGTACCCCGCACACATTGCACCCTATTACGCTCTGCTTGTCATCCATTGACAAAAATACCGACTTTTCATCAAATCAATCTTGTAATTGCCGAAAAAAATCGTATTTTCAATTACGTAAATTGCACGTTTCTAAAATAAAGGCATGTACATCAGATTTTAAATATTTTACAAAGATTTTAAAACTTTTAAAAGATTTCAAGGATTTTAAAGATTTTAATAAGGGTATAAGCAAACTAGATTTCACAAAATTTCCAAGATTTGAAACGATTAAAAATTTGTTTAGAAGATTTCAATATATTTCACCAAGATTTCAAATATTTTAATGATTTGAAATTAATACGAAACATTTCAGAAAGATTCCACAAATATTTGAAAGAATTCTTAAAATTTGGAAATGGATTCTAATAATTTGAAGGTAGTTCAACCAATTTTTAAGATTTTACGGTATTTTAAACAATTTCAAGTAATTCCAAGATACTTTAATAAATTTCTCAGGATTTCAGGAAATATCAGATTTCTTCCTCGTTTAGAGGTAGGCCGGGTTTCAACAGATGGGAACATATCAACTCCTATCTAATACAACGCTGCTGAAGGCTGGTAACTTTCTCAGCATAAATCACCAACCAATTAAGACTCTCGGTTTCCTTTCTCTGTCCTGCCCCCCCCCCTCCCCAGTAAAAGAAGTTTTGGTGGGACTGACGTTACAACTAGACTTTCTACCTTACGACAAAATCGCTGCTTAATTCGGACATGATTTCGACTCGCAAATAGTTATTTGTGATACAAGTGCGTAAAATAGGTGATTGTGTGCGAGTGTGAATTTTGCAGCATAAGCCGGAGGCGCGAAGCATGAGTCGGTGGTTAGCGCACGAGCGAAGCTAGTGCGAAAACGTAGACGAGTGCTTCGAACCGCAGGCGAATGATGCAATCATACGAGTTAACAATCACCTACGTGCACGTGTATCACACGCTATTTTTTGCAACGCCCGTCCGAAAAAGTTGCCAGGAGGTGGTAACGAAAAATACTAATTTTATATTGCATAGAGATAAGTAAAGAAATTACAAGAAAAAATTTTTTTTTTAATGTTTGAAAAAAAATTGAAAAAAAAAATTTTTGAAAAAAATGTTCTCAGAAAAAAATTTGTGCAAAAAAATGTTTGAAAAAAAAATTTGTAAAAAAAAAATCTAGTGAAAAAAAATTTTCGGAAAAAAAAATTTTGTGAAAAAAAATTTTGAAAAAAAAAAATTTGTTGAAAAAAATTGTTTGGAAAAAATTATTGAAAGAAAATGTTGGCGTTTATGCTTTTTTGCCCCCCCCCCCCCCGGGGGGGGGCAAAAAACCCTAAAAACAAAACTTCAATCAGTAAAACATTTGTCCAAGTCAAATGTAAATTTATTTCAAGAAGATACCAGTGTTTAAAGTTACCTATGCCAGTGTCCAAAGTACCTCATCTTGAATCTGCGCATGCGCAGCTTTTTCACCAGTGTCTAAAGTAAGCCATCTTCAAACTGCGCATGCGCGAAAATTTTTTCAGGCACAGTCTGCTCAAATAAGGTACTTTAGGCACCATCTACATGCATGCAAACATCAACTTTTGAGGTGGGTGTTGCAAAAACAAATTTCGCGCATACAGATGGTAGTTGGGTGTACAATCTAAACATGAATAATACAAACAATAAGGTAGCCTCGAAATGGATTGAAACTTTGATTGACGAAAAGCATACACACGGTAAACGTAAAGATCGAGTTTCAGGCGATGAATAGAGACTGGGTGTTTGGAATGCTAGAGTAGTAAATGATCTTAAAGTAAGGGAACTACGAGAAACTATGCACGCAAGGAAACTAGATATTCTATGTGTACCTGAGACGAAGAAAAAGGGTCGGGAAAATAGAAACATAGAAAATGGGGTTTTGAAAGGCGGTTCCGAAATATGGTCAGGAGTAGATAATGAATCACATGCTAGTCAAGGGGTCGGTTTAATTATGAATGAAAAAGCAAGACAGCATCTCAAAGATCATGATTTTCTATGTCCCAGATTGAATCGGGCTAGAAGGAAGGTAAGGTAGGGTAAGGTAAGGTAGGGTAGGAATCAGAAGATTATTTATCATAGCGTGCTATGCCCCAGTCGATAGTGAGATATGAACGGATGGGTCGGCGTCCAACGTCAGGATACAGATGCAGAAAGGGTACTAGGTAATTTTGGGGATCCAACAAGAACAAATTATAACGGGGAAAAATTAGTTAGCTTATGCTTAGAAAAGGGCCTATGTATTACCAATACTTAGTTTCGACATAAAATGATCCACACGTACACCTGGTGTAAAGGAAATAACCGCAGTGCAATTCAGTTCGCTTTTGCGGATGAAAGACTAATAGCCGATTTCGTCACCTCTAAATATCTAGAGGATAACTTTATCTGTAGGATATCTCTCAGAATCGGTTTTCTTCACCTCTGGATAGTAGTTATCTGGCAGTTAAAGTTAACCTGAACCGAAGTTGCGGATATCTGCCAGATAATGACTCCAGTGCCCCCCCCCCCCCACACCGTATTATTGTAAGAAACTATTCGACATAACTAATAAGTTATTCCGAAATTTAAAAAACCTTTCTCCACAAGTACGCGAATTGTTGTTATTGTTATGAAAACGTAAACATAAAAATGAATGTATTATCTGACGTTATCGATATGTTCGAATCTGACGATGATGATGATTTTTAATTTGTGGAAAGAAAATCATATATAATAAAAAATAAACCGGAAACCACCACCAGTTTATATTTGTTCGCTTCTCAGTACCGACCATTTTTTGCGAATATTTTTTGTTATCGAGTCATATTTTGTTCGAATTGTTTTCACGGAACGAGGAAAATTCCCGGAAGCAGCATTAAATAAATTGCACATTTTTATCCACGCTTTGTTTTTATCTTTCCACGTGGTGGTAGAATCTGTTATTTTATTCATAACAATATTTTTGTATGTCAATGTAATATCGATTAATAAATCGATTTCGGTTTTCGTAAAATTTGCGCTCTTTTTCCTTTCTCGTCCATTATGACTGAAGTGACTTTTTTTCTTGATCTATTAACAATATGTCGATTGAAGCATGTTTATACTCGCGCGGAATGTAACCTCACTTTATTAGAGAGAATATGAGAATCTGGTAACATTCTAGTACCTTTCGTGTCGTTTGTTTGCAATAGGAAGAATAGCTATCCTTTAGGTACTTGTCCGAGGGTGTCAGTGAAGAAAACGAATTTTTATTTATCTGACGGATAACTTTATCCGGAAGATAGTTATCTGGAGGTATGAAGAAATCGGGCATAAGAGAACTAGTCAAAGACACAAGAGTCATGAGGGGTTCCGAATGCAATACTGATCATTACCTTTTAGTCTCCAAAATAAACTTAGGGCGGGGATGGAGAAGTAAGAGAACGAAAAAGACGAAAGAAACGCGAATAAAGATGGAAAATTTACAGAAACCGGAAGTGCGAATAGAGCTTCAAAATAGGTTGAACGAACGCATAGATAGGGCAACTTGGAGAGCACTTATAAGCAATAAAGATATAGAGGGCGCGTGGACTTTGTTACGGGATATAATTGCTAAAACAGCAATTGAAGTGTGGTACGGCAGTGGTAGGAAGAAAGTCTGGTGATGCGTGGTGGAATGATGAAATTCAAGCATCCCAGCAAGAAAAGAAAAAAGCGCACCAGAGAAGGTCTTAGCGATGAGGAGAGAAATAGACTTGAAAATGATTACAAAGACAAAAAGAGGAAACTTAAACGACCAGTCAAGGAGAGTGAAGATAAAATCAGAACAGCAGAAGGAAGAAGATACAAGACGGCTTTGAAGGAAGTATGAAACTATTATTTAAACTGATGAGGAAAAGTAAAAGTACAGAGTTTGTCAGCATGAGAAACAGCAAAGGTAAAATGCTATATGATATAGACGGAATGGTAGACGCTTTAAAAGACTCTTTTAAAGAATTATTAGGAGGTGAAGATATAGGGCAACAGACCTGCAACGTAGAACGTAATGCATTGGAAAACCCAATTGAAAAAGTCTGTGTCACTGAGATTAGAGATATAATTAAGAACTTAAAAAACGGTAAGGCTGCTGGTATAGACTACATTAGCGCTGAAATGCTTAAATACGGTGGCGAGTACATACCTCACAGGTTATGCGAATTGATAAATTTATGTATCGATATAGGAGAAGTCCCAGACGATTGGAGAAAAGCGATTATCGTACCAATATACAAAAGAAAGGGAGATAAAAGCAACTGCAGTAATTACAGAGGTATCAGCTCACTAAGTACCGTAACTAAAATATACTCAAAAATACTTATTCGTAGGGTAATGGAAATTACAGAAGAGAAGATATGGGAAGTCCAAAGTGGATTTATGCCAGGAAGATCATGTACAGATCAGATATTTAGCCTAAGACAGGTCGCAGAAAAAAGTTTGAGAGTAGGAAAGAAAGTCTTCTGTGCATTTATTGATCTAGAAAAAGCCTTTGACAAGGTAAATAGAAGTAAACGTTGGAGTCAATGGATGGCTCCTACAAGCAATAAAAACAATATATACAGGTAGTAAAGCGAGTGTAAGGGTAAATGGGAAACTGCCCAGATAACAATACGTGCCGGCACGCGATCGGCCCGACGGTCTGGAGACCAGCGTGCCTGCTAAATGCACGCGACAGGCCGGCAGAGTCGGAATGCGACCGAAAGGCGGACAACGGCAGGCAACGGTCCGGCACATTAGACGCCAGTCGGGCTTGCAAGCGGCGAGGAACGACGGGCCTGCGATTAAACGACCGCTGCAGGCTGATAGTGCGAGTAGTTTGGGATCAAAAACGCGCATGCGCGTTTTGGATCAGCTGTTCTTGTCGCGTTTCATCTCGTGTGGCGTTCACACCCGTGAATTTTCTCTCGGATGTGTGCGATTTGCAAACAATAATTGTTATTCGTTCCAGATAAAATAGAAGAATAAGTAATCCACTTGTAAATAGAGTAATCCACTTCTATAACGGAGTTATACCTTTCATCGTTTGCGGTTTTCGGTATTGTTTCGGCTGTGTGTGGAACAAAAAATTTGTTAGCAATTTTTGGCTGTCGGTGTCCTTCAAATCAACAAAATTAGTAAATAGCACGAAAGGTGATGAAATTCTGCGTATAATAATATAAAGTTCAAGTTGAAAGAAAAATGTCAATATTATAAAAATATATTTTTATAATATTGACATTTTTCTTTCAACTTGGACTTATTATACGCAGAATCTCGTAATTACCTTCCGTGATATTTGGAAATTTTTATTTTATTTACAGAAGAAAAGATTTGTTGAATTTTAATCTACTCGCACACTCAGCCTGCATTTTACCGGATGGTAGCCTGCATTTTACCGGATCAAGTTCCTGCATTTTACCGGAGCATGGCCGGCATTTCACCAGACCGCGTGGGCCCGACTTCGTGCGGGCCATATAGACATCAATGGCGCGCGTATTGAGCTGCGCATGTACCGGCAGGTCGGTCTGGTCAATCGGCCCACGTGCTGGCTCATAGTATGTTACCGTGCCGGCATTTTGTTATCTGGGTGAGTGACTGGTTCGATATTATGCAAGGCGTGAAACAAGGATGCGTTATGTCCTCATGGCTATTTATCATATTCATGGATAAGTGTCTAAGAACTACCCTCTTCGACGAAGAAGCTATAGATCTCGAAACAGTCAAGGTACGTGGGTTAGCTTTCGCAGATGACAAGATTGTTATGGCAGAATAAGTCGAGGACTTGTAAAGAATGTTGAATAAACTTAATACAAGCATGAAGAATATGGGCCTCAAAATTGACGTGGACAAAACAAAAATCATGTTGTTTGGCGGAAAAAGTGAGAAAACTATGTGCAACATTGATCTAAATGATGAAAGATTAGAACAAGTTGACAAGTACGTATATCTAGGTAGCCTATTCACTAGCGACGGAAAAATAGATGAGGAGTTAGATAGGCGCATAAAGAAGGGTAAGCAGGTTATCAGTAGAGCAGGTTCCATCCTCACAAATAAAAAAATATCAAAAAAAGTTAAAATGGCTATACATAATTCTATATTCGCACCGACTGTACTATACGGTAGCGAGACATGGACCTGTCAAGAAAAGGACAGGAGTAAAATTAACGCGATCGGCATGAAACCTCTACGCATAATATACGGGAAAACACTTATGGACAAAGTCCGAAACGAGACAATCCTCAATGAATGTGATACAGGAGAGACACTAGTTGACATATGGGAAAGAAATCCGCTAAGGTGTTTCGGACATATTCAAAGAATGAAAGATGAACGACTGACCAAACAAGTGTATAAAGGTAAAGTGAATGGCAAAATGCCCAGAGGTAGGCCACCGAAAGAATGCTTAGAATCTGTGAATGAGACACTAATCTAAAAAGACATAAGAAGCCATAGAAACACAAGAGTTTGCATGAAAAAATGCATGGACGTGAAGGAAGCTGGAGTAGTATGCCAGGACAGAAAAGTGTGGCGACAAATAGTTTGTAAACAGAGTGACAATAGAATGAATGACGCCTGAAAGAAAGACCTTAGATACAAATGGGCGCAAGTGTGGAACCATGCATAACAATTTTGTGAGGCTCTTCACTTGGGGTGATCGCTAGAGAGATTGATCAGCAGCCTGGGTCGGAGCAGTGTTGCAGAATGAACGTGTCATTTAAATAAATAATACGAGAATTCCAGATCAATCTAAAATATCTATACCTAACACTTATATACCTATCTATCGTATACCAATACACCTACCTACTTTATACCCATATACCTATTTACATTATACCTGTGTACCCATCTACTTTATACCTATACACCCATATGCACACTACTAGTTTCCAACTGAGTAAGTCACGCCCACCCCGAAAGGGAAATGGCTTAATGGTATAATAATAATAATAGATGTACTTAAAGTTCCCATAAACGACTAAGCGTTTGTTTCGGACCAAAAGCGGCTCGCACTACTGCATCTTCCCGACACCACCTGGAGCGAAGCAGTAGTCAATTGGCAATACGCCATTACGGTCAGCCATCGGTCTATCTCCAGCGTCCATGCTCGTGGAAGGAAGACCCTACTTAGTTGTAGATGTAGAGACCGCTTGTTGCAGATTTACTCTTTTTCCCTTTACCCCACTGGGAGAGAAAGCAGGAAGCCCCAATATTTAGACCTTTACGCAGCCCTCATCACAGTTTGAAATAAACCATACTAACGTAGCGTGAGACGAGCTCAGACGAGAGAAGTAAGTATTTTCTCTCGGTGTAGTACTCAACCGCTGGCTCTGGCCGTCAAAAGTGGAATAGGGAATAGAAAGAGGAAGAAAATCGAGGAAGTGGACATGTCCTTTTCTGAGGATGGTGATTGGTGATTCATTGATCGACCCTTTTTCATGAAAAAATATGGAAGATAAGTAGAACCAATCACCATCCATAGAAAAAGACTAATGGACTTTCCTAATTTTCCTTTGCAAAGCGAATATCTTCAAGCAAAATTCAAAATTGTAGTAATTGTGAAAAGGTCTTCTTGTTGTTCCCTTTGTAAAAACAGGGATTAATCTTCCCAACTTATTCTCAATTTTTCCAGATTGGACATGTATATACATTAGCGAAAGAAGAGCAATATTTCTTCGCTTCTGATGAGCTAATGCATATGCAGTTTGCTTCTTGCACCTCATTCATTGCATTTGTCATACTATTTCCCGATTTGCCATTCGATTGCTTTTCCGAACATAGTTATACACCATCTGAGAAAAAAATTTATTTTATTTTATAATAAAGGTTGTCACCAAGAAACATAAACATACGATAATCAAAATCATTAATATTTTTACGAATAAAATATTGAATCCAACAGTTACATCAGGAAGTAACATTATTAGGATTTAGTAAACAGTAAAGAATAAATTAAGATTAAGCCATGCCAAAAATCGTAACGTAGCATCGAAATTTCGAGATTTGTTGCACATAGACGTAATTCCGCTTATTGCAACCTGCTAGCAATGTTCTGGTGTTTAATATTAAGTGCCCTATCCCTGAAAAAGAGCATGATACCACTTATTATCACTTCAGAAAAACAGCACTTACTCGCTTTGCCTGGGCCTCCCCTATAACATGTGTGTGACACATCATGCGCGTAGTGAAAGTTGTAAATACAACCTTGACACAACCTAACGTCAACTCATAGTTTTGATGTTGTGATTGTTGCATATAAGTCTGTCAAAAAAATAATAACAAGTAAAATTTTGTTAGAAACCAATCGGCGGCAATATGGAATTCCAGCGAAAGCACATACGCGATTTCGATTACTTCGAAACCCATTCAAAGAAAGTGAATAGTTTTTTGTTTCCTACTGGGTTGGTGTATTCCATTGAACTTTTTCGCAATGAGGATGTACACTACCGTCGGAAATTGTGCGCACGACTCGCGTGCGCGCTATTAAAAATCACTGCTGACTTCGAACCACGATATTTCGGCGAAAAGAAGAGATAGGGCATTTTTTAAAAAACAGTTGGAAAGTTCATGGAATTCCACGTCTATTGGTACCCAACAAATATTTTTTTGACCTTCTGAAAATAGTACAGCACTTGAGAAGTTCAAAAAAAAAATTAAAGATTTTCTCAAATTTTTTACCTCAAATTCAACCTTTTGCACGACCTAGGAAAATTTTTTCAAAAATCTAAAAATTATACGACATCGAGCCTGAAATCTTATCTTTAATTTAAGCCAAGATAACTTCAAAAATCTTCATGGGTGCCCGAGATATGATCAAAAATGTTGAATCGTATCTGAGCTCAATTTTAATCGACGATCACGGTTCTCGGCCGGTCTGCTGCTCGTTTCCTTCGTTGAGGCAGGACCGAATAGGCCACCCACTAAGGTGGCGCCTCTTATACTTTTGGTTCTCTTCATTAGTAATTTTTAATTCAAATTATGGTGAATGAAAAAAATATTTATTGTTATTTGTGATTGTTGACAATTATTTGAATCAAGATTGTTATGGCAGAATCAGTCGAAGACTTGCAAAGAATGTTGAATAAACTTAATACAAGCATGAAGAACATGGACCTCAAAATTAACGTGAATAAAACGAAAGTCATGGTGTTTGAGGGAAAAAGTGAGAAAACAATATGCAACATAGTCCTAAATGATGAGAAATTAGAACAAGTTGACAAGTACGTATATCTAGGTAGTCTATTCACTAACGACGGAAAAATAGATGGGGAATTAGATAGGCGCATAAATAAGGGTAAGCAGGTTATCGGTAGAGCAAGGTCCATCCTCACAAATAAAAACATATCAAAAAAAAGCTAAAATGGCCATACATAACTCTATTTTCGTACCGACTGTACTATACGGTAGCGAGACATGGACCTGTCAAGAAAAGGACAGGAGTAAAATCAACGCGATCGGCATGAAATCTCTGCGCATAATATGCGGGAAAACACTGATGGACAAAATACGAAACGAGACAATCCTCAAAAAATGTGGTTCAGGGGAGACACTAGTTGACATATGGGAAAGAAATCAGCTAAGGTGGTTCGGGCATCTTGAAAGAATGAAAGATGAACGACTGACCAAGCAAGTGTATAAAGGTAAAGTAAATGGCAAAATGCCCAGAGGTAGACCGCCGAAAGAATGGTTACAATCTGTGAATGAGACACTAATACGGAGAGACATAAGAAGCCATAGAAATACAAGAGCCTGCATGAAAAAATGCATGGACGTGAATGAAGCTAGAGTAGTATGCCAGGACAGAAATATGTGGCGACAAATAGTTTATAAACAGAGGGACAATAGAGTGAATGATGCCTGAAACAAAGGCCTTGGATACTAATGGGCCCAAGTGGGGAACCATACATAACAATTTTGTGAGGCTCCTCATTTGGGGTGATCGCTAGAGAGATTGATCAGCAACCTGGATCGGAGCAGTGTTGTGGAGTGAACGTGTCATTTATATAAATAACACGAGAACTCCAGATCAATCTAAAACATCTATACATAACACCTACATACCCATCCACCCTATACCCATATACCGATCAACCTCATACCTATATACCTATTTCACTACCTTCCAACCGAACAAGTCACGCCTACCCCGGAAGGGAAAAGGCTTAATGGTAATATTATCTCCATATTAAAGAATAGGACAATGTCCACTTAGGCGCCACCTCTGTGCGTGGCCTATTCGGTCCTGCCTCAACGAAGAAGGCGAGTAGAAGACCAGCCGAGAACCGTGATCGTCGATTGAAATTGAGCTCAGATACGATTGAACATTTTTAATCGTATCTCGGGCACCCGTGAAGACTTTTGAAGTTTTCTTGGCTTAAATTAAAGATAAGATTTCAGGCTCAATGTCGTATAATTTTAAGATTTTTGAAAAAATTTTCCTAGGTCGTGCAAAAAGTTGAATTTGAGGTAGAAAATTTGAGAAAATCTTTAATTTTTTTTTGAACTTCTCAAGTGCTGTACTATTTTTAGAAGGTCAAAAAAATATTTGTTGGGTGCCAATAGACGTGGAATTTCATGAGCTTTCCAACTGTTTTTAAAAAAATTCCATATCTCTTTTTTTCGCCGAAATATCGTGGTTCGAAGTCAGCAGTGATTTTTAATAGCGCTCACGCGAGTCGTGCGCACAATTTCCGACGGTAGTGTAATGAAACCCACCTTGGAAGTGAGGACTTCCATGCGTCTAAATGGTGTGCAAATTACTTCAATCCAAAAGACTGTCCAAGAATAATATTGGCGTAAGCACATTTTGAAACACATCCAGTTTGAAAATCGATGCAGTGGATGCACATGCAAACTTCATAGAAAAGCAGCTTTGAACAAAGGAAAAATAACAATATTCTTAAAAATTATTGAAAAAAATATATACAATAATTTGTCTGAGCACCATCATAAAGCATGGGCTCACAGCATTGGATCCCATTCATCTCCCAGGTTGTCCCAGGGATATCCCAGTTTCCGCCTGGCGTGATATCTGACAGGTAATGTCTAGGATATCCCTGGGATAACTTGGGAGATACACCAAAGCCTCGATAGATGAACAATCTCGGGGGTTGCCTGAAAATAGCCTTGTTCATATAGCGCGTACAGCAAAACGTAAACAGCCAGGGCCGCCTGAACCGTTTCCATAATATTGCGCAATCTACTTGACTGAGTAGTAGTGCATGTGTCCCTTCAGAAGCGGAGTCGCAACTGTCTCTCACTCTGCCCCCTGAAAAACTGCGGGGACCAGTAATTCTAGGAATTCATATAACGTGTGCGATCGCGCGTTCAAATAGTGACGCTCTGGTGTAATTGGGATCGAATGGAATATCTCGATATATCCTATTGCTGTGAGGGGTGCACGGAAAAAAAAAGTTTATTGAACTTCCTTGAACTATTAGAAGAGTCGGGGATGAGAGCGAACCTTGAACAAATTTTCTATATTCTGTATAGGGATGGGCGATTCTGGATCGATTCTTCAAAGATCGATCTTTTTCACTCAAAAGATCGATCTTTTGAATCGATTCTTTGCGAGTCGATTTTTTATTGGATCGATTCTTTACTTCCAGAATCGGAGAAGCGATTCTTTCATTTTTATTTATTCATATGTCCGACCTATAGGTTCGTGACCACGGCATACACCTTTGATGTTCATTGCTCCTATACTTTTTTCTTTCGTGCTAGGGATGGCCAAGTCGATTCCGATTCCGTTCCAGGGAATCGATTCCAGGAATCGATTCTTCGTCGGAATCGCCATCGATTCCGATCACAGAGTTAAGAGAAAATAAATGTTCGTTTTCCTAAAGAAAAAAAAAACCTAATTAATGAAAGTTTATAAATTTTCTTCAAGAAACATCAAAACATGAATTGAAATTTATATTTGTTGCTTTGGTTTTAATTTTTACAACAAACCTCTCCAAAAACCCTTTGAAATTTTTAATTTACGCGGGCTTTTTGAGAATGGAGGAGTGGGGAAATATTAGAATAGGAATCGAAGAATTGGAATCAAAGAATCGATTCCTACCTTAGATTCTTCGATTCCTCGGAATCGACGCATCCGGCGGAATCGAGGAATCGAAGAATCGATTCTTACTAAGCGTTACCCATCCCTATTTCGTGCCTCAGACTGCATCTCAATCTAAGCGCAAGCACGACCTGTGCTCAACATGTTTATTATCAAAGTTTCGAAATGTAATAGACTTTTTTTTCTACCCTCCATTGTTAGAAAAGAAGGTCCGAAGCATTTCATGGCATAAAAGTTGCATGTGTAGGGAGCCGTCTGATTATTTCACTTTTTTTTACTTGCGCGTGACGAGACCATAGTTTGTTCGACCATGAAGGGCTAGTATATTTGAGTATATTTTAGTAGACAATAATAAATTATTTCCAGTAGAAATGATAAAAACGTTTGAGCATTTTTTCATGATTTTCAAAGTTTTTTGTGAAAAAAGGAATTAACAGTATCTAATTGTCGATCTTTAATCATTTTATTTGAAATTGAATAAATGTTAAGATTTATAGGTGAATATAAACTATTTAGGACATTTCTACATCGATCTTAAAAGATCGATTCTTTCAAGATCGATTATTCTGCTTCGATTTTTTTGCTGAATCGATCTTAATAAATTCGATCCTGGATCGATCCATGAATCGATCTTTTCGAGAGAATCGCCCATCCCTAATTCTGTATAACTTTCAGGATTTAATTTAGAACAAACCTAGAATAACTCTAAAAGAATTCTGTGAACTTTGTATTGAACTCCGATTTAAAAAAGTTTAATAAAATATATAGAGAAATTCATGAAAAAATGCTGAAAACTTTCGTAGAAATCACAATTGAGGTATTGACAGTTTGTACTCACATAATTATAAGGTTTAAATACCTAAATTCAGTCAAATGTGTAGAAAAATTCTTCAGAAAATGTTGAAAAATCTCATAGAAATTCGATTCGAAGTATTGAGTGTTTGTGAACTACTTCAATATAAGATCTATAGACTTCAGTTCTTTCAAATGTAGCTGCGCAGTCGCTACTGTGCGCAGGCAGCGACTTTTCCGCATCACTCCCGCGTGAAAAAAAAGAATTCAAGTCTTAGAGAACATTAGCACGAGTTGCAAATTAAAATATTAGGTTTGCCAATAACCGACACATCTCTAAATGGTAAATCCACTACCCGGGTGCACCGGAACGGGCACCAGGTCGTTCAAGACGTCATCTACGAGAACTTTTTTAGAATCTAAATTGTATCAATAGCCAAAATAACTACCGATGGTGAGTCGACGATCTGGTGCATTGGAACGTGCACCAGGACGTTTGGCACGTATTCTACGAGAATTGCTTTAAAATTCAAATTGTGTCAACATCTAAAATAATTAACAGTGTTGAGTCGACGATCCGGGTGCACCGAGACGCGCACCAAGTAGTTTAGCACGTATTCTACGAGAACTTTTTAGAAATTTGAATTGTTTCAACCACCAAATTAACTACCGTCGACTCACCATTGGTAGTTATTTTGGCTATTGACACAATTTAAATTTTTGAAAAGTTCTTGTAGAATACGTGCTAAGCGACCTGGTACACGTTCCGGTGCATCCTGATCGTCGACTCACCATTGGTAGTTATTTTGGTAGATAAACCTCAAGACTTCTAAAGAAATCATCAAGTCAAGCTTTCTTCGATCGTTTTTTTATATTGAGAAAATATGAGAGAAAACAAAGTTTTCATATTTTTGTTTCAGTCTTACGATCCATTTAGAAAAAATTGAAAAACTAAATCGAGTCAAAATTCCTTTTCATTAACGTTTCAGCCCCATCTGTGGGCCTCCATCAGAAACAAACATCTTAAGGAATAATCGGAGTCAATCATAAATATACGTCGAAGCGAATGACATTTTAAAATTTTGTGAAGTCAGATATCATTCTGAAGTTTTAAAAATCATTATGAAGTTTGTAAAAAAACATCAGTTTGTTAGCTGTTTCACAGCATTTTAATTACAAAATATGAACCTTTTTGAACATATTGGGAAATTTTTTTGGACTTTATAGTTTCAACTTTTTCCATGTCATATCTTATTTAATCGATTCAAAAAATATAGAATTGGGAATGCAACTTTTAAAATTATTTTCAATGCAAGCCTTTAATTTCATATAACTTATATAAACTTATTCTATATAGCTATATAACATCTTATTAATCTTGAACCTACTAGAATTTATAACCAAAAAAAAATTTGCGTTTCAAATTTTTTTCGAAATTCAAACTTTTCCAAAATTTAAAAAATGTCAAAGATACCGAAATTCGTAATTACCTAAATTTGAAATCAAATTGTCGAAATATGATATTCTTGAAATTACTGACATTATAAATATAAAACTCCAAAAATTTCAAATTTCCGAAATCATTAACCTAGAATTTTCAAATCACAAAAATTTGTCAAACAGCCCTGCACAGCTGTAGCTTATATTTTAGATTTTTTTTTATACTACAAGTTATGTTAGCTACGAGGTTTTCTTAGGAGCTCCGAATGCGTAGGTAGGGGGTTCGAACCCACAGCGAATAATAATTTTAATAGCGTGCGATTATTTGTGTAGTGATTGTTTGTGTAATAGTAAATAATTATGTACTTAAATATGTGAACAAATATTAAAGAATAATGATAATAAAAAAGATTTTTTTTAGGCTAAAAATCGGCCATGATTTTCTAGAACTGTTCTCTATAGTTTCGAGACTTCTCCGATGTAGACTGTATATTGGCTGGACTTTTAGATTTTCTAGAACTATTCTGCGTTTTTCGCATCCTGCCTCCTAATAGAGAATACGTCACCTCATCATTTGCATTTTATAGAGCTTTGTATTAAATTTCGTAGAATAGTTCGATGCAATGTAAAACCAAGAAGATTTTAACTTCTAATAAACTACCCGTCGTATCCTCTACTATAGGACTAGTTCTATAAAATTTAATAAAATTTGTTTTCCGTGTGTGATACACGTGCGAACAGGCAACTGCTATACTCGCGTCCCAGCTGAAAATTCCTGTACAGAAACCCTGAAGGATCCTGTACATGTTCCTGCACACGAAACTGTACAGGTAATCTTGACGGTTCCTGTGCAGGAATTTGGCGAATGAAACTGTACATGATCCTGCAAAGGTACCTTCACCGACAAAGGACCTTTGAATGATCCTATGAAGGTGCCTGTACAGAAACGTGTATAGAGGATCCTTTACAGAAAGTCGTGAAAGGAACCCTTGGAAGGATCCTGTGCAGAAACACGTATAGGGCCCTTTACAGAAGACCATTGCGAAAACTGATTTCACTTACAACTATGAACTTGCCTTCCTTTTATTCCCTTGAAGAACCGACTCACTATCGAGAGAGCCAAGCCACCAGCGAACCCTCGCGGATTAGTTCGTAAGTAGATTCATGTATAGGATCCTGAACATGTTCCTATATATGAAGCGACACCTGAATTGACTCTGTGAAGGAACCTGTACAGGACCATTCAAAGGTTAGCTTGTATACAGGTTCCTTTGCAGGATCATGTACATTGTACAGTTTCCTTCGCCAAATTCCTGCACAGGAACCGTCAAGATTACCTGCACAGGTTCGTGTACAGGAACATGTGCAAGATCCGCCAAAGTTCCTGTACAGGAATTTTTAGCTGGGGTGATTGCAGCATTTGTCTTCAGCTCTTCGCAATCGTTCGAGTTTACGGCTCATGCTGCAAGTTTCACACTCGTGGGCAATGGCCTAATTTGTGCACTTGTATTAAAAACGGCTATTTCCTAATGGTAGCTAGCTATAAGAGAAGAAATGTCTGGTTGTTAACAGACCAATAAAAATCTAGGATGCTTCTACATGACACCATTTTCAGATATCTATGCTGCCGTTCTCGCCATCATGGGAAGATTCTTTATCAATATTTCCTACAACATCGGATTGCAATACGCTGCTGAATTATTGCCCACTGTTGTACGAGCTCAAGGTGTTGCACTAATCCACATAATGGGATATGCTGCAAGCATTGCCGCTCCATTCATCGTTTATTTAGACGTCGTATCCCCAATTCTGCCTCTTCTCGTTCTTGGAATTTTGGGAATTTGCGGTGGCTCTCTTTCACTTCTTTTGCCAGAAACTTTGAATAAAGATCTGCCACAGACACTGCAAGATGGCGAGAACTTCGGAAGGGACCAAGGCATGTGGGATGTACCATGTCTGTTCAAGTAATGTTCTTAAAATTTCTGTTCAAGTTTGTAACACGTTTTGCAGACAGCACAAAACTGATTTCGGCAATAAAAACTAAACGTCCAGGGTGAAACACAGGAAGCCTTACAATTCTTCAAACAATTTCTTGGAAAGATTTAGTCCTCTTGTAAGATCGAAATAAGCAGATTGCTTTTCGGAATTTTCGGGAATTGGCTTGCATTAAATTCCCTATTATCTTCTTTCATACAGATAAAGCTAGACGTTTGTCCAAAAAAATATGTTTGCTTTTTTCAATGTTTCTTAAAATTATACCGAACAGTCGAGGAAACTATTCAGAACTTTTTTACTAGAGCTTTTGGGAAAATTTGGTATATCTCATAGAATTAAATTTCGTTGTATTCGTCACTTGTAAACGCAGTAAAGTACTGATTGAATTTGATATTGATGGAAAGGTGCACCAAAACTTGTCTCAAATGTCGACAAAGGTCGTTTCCAAAGGATGGGATTGGGATTTTTGAAAGTCGATTTACTTTGCAAATTTTCCTACCAACTTTCTGGCAGGAATTGGGCTAAGAAGACAGAATTTTGGAAGAGAAAGGAGATATGTATGCTAAAGTGCTAGAGTGGAAAAGTGTGGTAATGAGACGAAGTAGAATACTCACATTCTACGCACATTCACACTAGTAAAAAAAAAACAAGCAACACTTACTTTTGGGCGCGAGAGCTGCACTGCAACTGCACTCTTCTTTTGACCGATCCTGTTCTCAAAAGTAAGTGATGTTCTCTCTTTTTACATATTACATGAATATGTGAAATGACAAGATTCTACTTCTCCTCATCTCCACATTTTTCCACTGTTGCATTTTAGCACACATATCTCCTTTTTCCAAAAATCTATCTTCTTGGCCCGACTCATAAACCGCTTCCGGGTTGCAAGAAACTTTGCCAAATGCCTCTTCAGAATCCTAAGTCCATCCTTTGGCAGCAAGGTGCATATTTAAATGTTTCTACAGATTTTTACAGTTTTTATTGTACCGTTCCATCAACCTTTCAGGATAGAAATAAATATAAAATATTTATGCTGATATTTCCCTGATTTTTCTAGGAAATCTAATGATCCCAAAATACCACCAGCATTAGAAAGGTCCAATGAAAGAAACAGTCTTCCAGGATCGGCGAGATCTGTGATTCGAGGTGAAGAATTACGAAGCACCATGATACAAAGATCGAGTGTGAAATCACGGAAAACCGTAGAGTGTGCAATCGAGGTGGCGAAGTTGTAATTATCATGCCGATTATGATTAATACACCTCTAAATGTAGGATTTGTCTTATATACTATAGACAGTGAAAATGATTTTTTTTAATAAATTTAGAATTTTTCTACCGTTAATTGACTCATGTTATACCTTTCACCAAAATGTTAAGTCAGATGTTTTGAAAAGAACTATGTCTTACTCTAGAACTATTAAACATACGTTATAGCTGGCGGGAAAAATTATTTTATTAATTAATCAGACAAATCTGAAATAATTTTGAGAGTATACAATTTTGAAGGCTTTTCTTCAAAAATTTAACACACAAACTGATTTTCTCAATGAAAACAAAAAATATGATTATCTTATGTAAACAATTAAAAGGAGATATATAAAACACTCTCAAAAATCAGATTTCTAAATTTAAGGAGAAATATGAAAACAATTCCCCAGATATTGGAGAGCTGGATTAAGGCATGAAGAACAAACTCATGTAACAACATTCTAAAAAAAGTCATTGAAGTTACCATTCTCAAATAGGCCGTGAATTAGCAATCAATATTTTCACAGATGTTTTGAGAATATTATATGTAATAATGCAGCGTAACAATCTCTTCTTCTTAGTTAACATAATATAAATGCCGTAAAACGGGATACAGTCGCACATATACGATCGATCAGATCGTATCAGGTCATTATGAGAAATTTTTATAAATGCACACAATGCGTTAACTAGAATGCTAACTAGCAAATAATTAATTGTTAACGTTCTTACGCCTGACAAGGTCGGCAAACCAAGCCGACGAAACGTCGCAAAGATAAAAATATTTTTTGTCTTTTTTACTCTCGAAAGATCGAGCAATACAATGCTTCCTTAATTATTAAAATCAATGAACATGCTATATGTTACTTTAGATGCACTCTGCTTGAAATATAGGACCGGCCTGTATATAAACCTGAGATAAATGGGTTCATATCCGGCCCTAAGCGCCACGTAATCGATTTTTGTCCCCGTGTTATAACCGTTACCTAACCAGGCTCTATCCGTCATCATGTAATATTTATACACGATTTCTAACCGGTTCCTACCCGATAAGTGTCTGGGTCACAAAATACTTCTACAGAGTCCTTATCTGACTGCTACACGAAATGTATTCTGCATCTGTATGGAATCATGCATAATTTGTACCCAATTACTATCACAGTAAAGCCCAGATATATCTTTTATGAAAAGTTGGATAAAAACGTTGTAACCAGTTGGAAATGTCCAAGAAGTTGGCACCGCCATTTTATTTTTTCGAGAAAAAAAAAGTTGTGCTGGATTGTGCTAGGTTTGTGTTGAATTGTGCCGAAATTATTTTTTTGAAATATTCAAAATTTCTGTCAAAATTCAAAAAAAACTTATTTGGGGCCAGCACCGCCATTTTATTTTTTCGGGAAAAAAAATTTGTGCTGAATTGTGCTAGGTTTATGCTCAATCGTGCCGCAAAAATTTTGTGGAAAAAATCAAAATTTAAAACAAACTTTTCCGGGCCAGCACCGCCATTTTGTTTTTTCAAAAAAACAAAAGTTGTGCTGGATTGTGCTAGGCTTGTGCTCAATCGTGCCGTAAATAATTTTTCAAAAAAATCAAAATTGGAGCCAAAATTCAAAAAAAACTTTTCCGGGCCAGCACCGCCATTTTGTTTTTTCTAAAAATAAAAAGTTGTGCTGAATTGTGCTAGGTTTGTGCTCAATTGTGCCGTAAAAGATCTTCCCGAAAAGTCAAAATTTGACCCGAAATTCTCAGAAAACAATTTTTCAGACACTACGTGCAAAGCAATTATTGTCCTATACACTTTTTACTTAGGTTTTTGAATCCAAATTTCTTCAAAATGCGAATTTCTGAAATCTAAAAATTGTGCTGGGTTGTGCTAGGCGTGAAAAACAATTAAGGTCCTATACACTTTTATCTCAGGTCTATATTTTTCATGAAAAAGTTGTTTATTTTTCTCAAAATGATTTTTGAAATTCAAAAAATTTTCAAAATGTGAATTTCAAAAATCTGAAAGTTGTGCTGGGTTGTGCTAAGCGTGAAAAACAATTCTTCTTCTGTACACTTTTATCTCAGGTCAATATTTTTTCATGAAAATCGAGTTTATTTTTCTCAAAATGATTTTTTAAATTCACAAATTTTCGAAATTGCGAAATTCAAATATCTAAAAGTTGTGCTGGGTTGTGCTAGACGTGAAAAAAAATTATTGTCCTATACAATTTTATCTCAGGTCTATATTTTTTCATGAAAAACTAGTTTATTTTGAGAAAAATAAACAACTTTTTCATGAAAAAATATAGACCTCAGACAAAAGTTTATAAAACAATGATTGTTTGTCATGCCTAGCGCAACCCAGCACAACTTATAGATTTTTGATTTTCACAATTTGGAAAAATTTCGAATTTCAAAAATCATTTTGAGAAAAATAAACTAGTTTTTCATGAAAAATATAGATCTGAGTTGAAAGTGTATGGGACAATAATTGTTTCTCACGCCTAGCGCAACCCAGCACAACTTTTAGATTTTTGAAATTCGCATTTTGAAATTTTTTGAATTTCGAAAATCATTTTCAGAAAAATAAACGAGTTTTTCATGAAAAATATAGACCTGAGTTAAAAGTGTAGAGGACAATAATTGTTTTTCACGCCTAGCACAACCCAGCACAACTTTTAGATTTTTGAAATTCGCATTTTTAAGTTTTTTGAATTTAAAAAATCATTTTGAGAAAAATAAACTGGATTTTCATGAAAAAATATAGACCTGAGATAAAAGTGTATAAGACAATAATTGTTTTTCACGCCCAGCACAACCCAGCACAACTTTCAGATTTTTGAAATTCACATTTTAAAAATGTTTTGAATTCCAAAAATCATTTTGAGAAAAATAAACAACTTTTTCATGAAAAAATATAGACCTCAGACAAAAGTTTATAAAACAATGATTGTTTTCCACGCCTAGCGCAACCCAGCACAACTTTCAGATTTTTGAAATTCACATTTTGATAATTTTTTGAATTCCAAAAATTATTTTGAGAAAAATAAACAACTTTTTCATGAAAAATATAGACCTGAGATAAAAGTGTATGGGACATTAATTGTTTTTCACGCCTAGCACAACCCAGCACAACTTTAAGATTTTAGAAATTCGCATTTTGAAAAAATTTGGATTCAAAAACCTAAGTAAAAAGTGTATAGGACAACAATTGCTTTGCACGTAGTGTCTGAAAAATTGTTTTTTGAGAATTTCGGGTCAAATTTTGACTTTTCGGGAAAATCTTTTACGGCACAATTGAGCACAAACCTAGCACAATTCAGCACAACTTTTTATTTTTAGAAAAAACAAAATGGCGGTGCTGGCCCGGAAAAGTTTTTTTTGAATTTTGGCTCCAATTTTGATTTTTTCGAAAAATTATTTACGGCACGATTGAGCACAAGCCTAGCACAATCCAGCACAACTTTTGTTTTTTTGAAAAAACAAAATGGCGGTGCTGGCCCGGAAAAGTTTTTTTTTAATTTTGGCTTCAATTTTGATTTTTTTCAAAAAATTTTTGCGGCACGATTGAGCATAAACCTAGCACAATTCAGCACAAATTTTTTTCCCCGAAAAAATAAAATGGCGGTGCTGGCCCCAAAAAAGTTTTTTTTTAAATTTTGACTGAAATTTTGAATATTTCAAAAAAATAATTTCAGCACAATTCAGCACAAACCTAGCACAATCCAGCACAACTTTTTTTTTCTCGAAAAAACAAAATGGTGGTGCCAACTTCTTGGACATCAGTTGGAAAGAACAATTACCCACCGTCGGACAATTTTTATTGGGAGGCGTGTAAAAAATATACGACTTCGGATAATTGTAGCTATCAAATGTTTGCAACGTTTTTATCCAACATTAGATAAAAAATATCTCTAGGATTTACTGTGATCCGATTTGTGTTTTGCTCCTCGAAATAAACCAGATGTAAAAAAAAGAACCTGTTTCTTATCAGGCCCTATAAGGGCCCCATAATGCGAGGCAGGCACTATCCTGACGACGTCTAGTTTTGCTACGTGTTTGACTTAAGGTGCTTCCTCAGGCTTGATTTTTAGCCCAGTCAAAAAAAACTAATTGGTACGAATTGAGAAGAATTCGCCAGAAGCCCCCGTGAATCTTGCTTTGTGAAAGTCCCGAATTGGAGATGGTGGTGAATTCGTGTAAATTCGTGAAAAGTAATAAAGTCTTCAAATATTCTATTCGCCCGAATGCAGCAAAAATTTTTTATGTGATGTAATTAATTTGAATGCGTCAGCACGAATCATTTTCAGTGCCCGCCAATTCATTCCAATTCGGGAGATTTAAAGTCCAGCCCAAATTCGTCAGACTCCGCCAGCGCGAATACAATTTAAAGACTGGCCTATTCAATCAAATTCGTAAGCTATAACCAACGCGCTCGGCATAAAGGATCCGTTGTAAATAAATATCAATGAGTCCCGTAGCTCAGTGTTCGCCCTCGAGACTTCAAACGCTTAAGATCGCTGGTTCGAGTCTCAAGGCATGCAATTTTTTTTCGAAATGACCTCGACCACAAATTAAGGCGAATTGACACGCGTTCGAATCGCTCTGGCCCAATTTGTTTCAACGAAACAGAAAGCAGAATTCGGGCGAATTTAAACATGTAAATTCACCGCAATCCTCCCGAATTAGTTTTTTTTACTGGGAGCCCATGTAATACAAAGACATGTTTCCTCCTACAAGGATGAATCGTTTCATGTGATATCTCAACCACATAATCTCAATGACATAAGGCACAAGATATTAGTCTTATTTTTTTTGAAAAATAGTCTTTTTTTAAGTAATCGAAAATGTGCTTCATTTATGCGCCTGGAAACGAGCAATCTGCCATCGGGAAAGTATCCATGATGAACCGAAAACAGGCGCTCCCAATTTTAAGAGCACAGCAGGATGTTAGAGCGTGAAATTTTTCGACGATATTGGAACCCAGGCGGTCAGTCGTAACTCACCCGACCTTCCTATTGTTAGAGCGTTACACGATTCGAGCCGGTTTGTACGAAATTAATAATACGGCTGCGAAGTACTATGGACGTGTTCACTATGCGTGTATTTATTTGTGCTCATTTCATGAGCCTTTTGCTTCCTCATAAGTATCAGATAAATTTGCTTCGTCACAGAGGGAGTTTTTCCTTAATATAAGAAAAAAATTTATACTTTCAATATTTTTCAAGCTTATGTTTCTGTCTTTACAAAAATTTTATTTTCAGAAAATCAGAGGGTCCATCTAAATGTTTATTGATGTGTTCTATTACAACGAACAAGTTTTTAACCTACGGTAGTCTTATATTCTAAATTAACCCATTAATGCCCAAAGTGACCAAAATTTTTCACCGATTTCGACTGGATAACTTTTGACGAAAACGCACTAAAAAAAAATGAAATACATATTCTGATGCTTTCGGTATCGCTCTTTCCGAATCCGGTGACGAAATTGACGAAGAATTATTCCTTATGCCCTTTTTTGCCATTTTTTGAAAAAAGTCCATTTTTTCAGTTTTTTTTTCCTTTTATCATAAAAATGACCCTGATAACGTTGTCAAATGGTTCTGGAAAGTATTCAAATTTGGTCATCGATAATGTTCCTTGAAATATATGCACTTAAAAACATTTTTGGAAATCGGTGATTCCAATATGGCGACCATTTAAATGTGACATAATGAGTGTTTCTGACACCGTGTGGATTCTTCGTTGGGAGTGCTTTTTTTCAAAAAATACTTCAAACAAAAGTTTTTCATTTCAACGAGTTCTTTCGAAAATTGGCCTCAAATTCTGGGCCCAAAGTATTTTTGAGCCTTATGAGTCCCAAAACATGTTAAATAGTAGAAAAAATCTCATTTTTGATTTCATAATAGGAATCTACGGAAAATTTCATGTCAGAATACATGAACTCAAAATTCAATTTTTGGGGCCTCACGTACACCATTGCATACTCATGTATATTTTTAGGCCTCTTGGGGTCAGGACTATGTTGAATAATGGAAATATCTCATTTCCCATTCGAAATTCAGAATCTACGGGAAATTTTACGATAGAATACCTATTTTTCCATTCGAAAATTCGGGCCTTACGTACACTTTTGCGGCTACTCGAAACTTTTTGCAGTCTTATGGGACTCAAATAATCTTCAATGATGCAAAAATTCATAGATTCATAATCTACGTGAGATTTCCTGTAAAAATGGGTATTTCCCGAATTCTGAATTGGGTCTTATCTACTTTTCGGACAGTACCGACAATGCCGATCCACTTCTGGCATTCGGAATGAAATCATGAATCTCATCATAAAACACTAGAATCACTCAGGTTCATATTGGATACAATTCATAATTCACATTTTTGGGCCCATTCAATCAATTATGCAGTTGGAGCGCCCTTTGCCGGTGATAGATGCAACGTTGCCCGGTTTTCACCATGTGGAGGTAGGCGCTCTTCGAAAACCTCTTTTTTTCACTTGAAGGCCTAAAAATATACATGAGTATGCAATAGTGTACGTAAGGCCCAAAAATTGAATTTTGAGTTCATGTATTCTTACATGAAATTTTCCGTAGATTCCGAATCTGAAGTAAAAAATGAGATTTTTCTACTATTTGGCATGTTTTGGGACTCATAAGGTCCAAAAATACTTTGGGCCCAGAATTTGAGGACAATTTTCGAAATAACTCGTTGAAATGAAAAACTTTTGTTTGAAGTATTCTTTAAAATAAAGTACTGATTATGTCACATTTAAATGGTCGCCATATTGGAATCATCGATTTCCAAAAATTTCTTTAAGTGCATATATTTCAAGGAAAATTATCCATGACCAAATTTGAATACTTTCCAGCACCATGTGACAACGTTATCAGGGTCATTTTTATGATTGAAGGGAAAAAAACTGAAAAGTTTCCAGTCGAAATCGGTGAAAAATTTCGGTCACTTTGGGCATTAATGGGTTAAAGCCTCATTGCAATAATGTAACTTTTCTTAAAACTTTCTGAAAAGCTATTTGTTACGGAATTAATGACGGACTGGCGTGGGGCAGCGAAGGAATCGCGTTTGGTCATGTTAAATCGACGAAAAGGAAGCAAGATAATTCATCACCGTTATTAGTGAAAACTTGGAAATACCTTTTATCGAGTTAATCCAAAATACGAGTCCCTGAGCCTATCCAACAAGGCACTTCTTTTGCATCCAAAAAAGTTTTTGTGTTGTTTGAGAAAATTGGCATAGATGTAGCCTCCTGAAGCTACGACCACGATCGTTTATCGAACGATCGATCCCGACGCGACCGGAAGTAATACTTCATCCGACTCGTCACTTCCCACAACACCAGAAGTTGATCGAGTCGGGAAATCACTGGGCAAGCACTCAGAAAAACGGAATGTAACATTAACTTTAATTTAAGGACTTAACTGCTTGAATTCTCTAAAAAAACACTGAATTTTGAATCGTTGCAATACCCGAAACTGGCCATACTGGCCAACACCTTCAAGAATACTGAGAAGCCAGGAAAAAGGTACAAAAGCTCAACAAAGGAGCTTCACGCCACTACTTGAGTCCCCACTTCAACGTAAAGGAAAGCGCCTGAAACTCAAAAAACTGAGAGAGACCTTCAAGGAGAATGAGCATTGGGCGAAGACCATTTGATTACCAATGAAACCTTGAAGGTCACTCAAACAAGAATAAAAACATCAAATAAATTATTAACATGCCGCCCGCCTCGTTCTCTGAATGAAACAAATTCCACTTGTAAAGGTCAAGAGTTGAGTGCCGCCCACCATGACGCACACAATAAATTTCCATATATACGTCAGAAAAATTCAAGTCCGCCCGCCATGGAACAATTAACCGCATGGAGTCAGCGCACAACTGGTAAACAACGCCATTTGACGATCGGATGGTTGAAGGTCCTAAAAGAAGTGCTAATAGTGGCAGATCACACGAGTTCATCCTGTCCGGAACCAACATTCGTTACTACTCCTTGACGGCCATGTCTCACTTCGAAGTAGAGAAGGGATGATAATCAACATGACGTCTCCAATTTAAAGATTAAGTTTCGGTACAGTCCATTTTTCTGAAATGTATTGCACCTGTGAAGTAAATGATTAGTAATTGGAGTATCTGACCCAACTTGAGCTTTCCGTGAGATCCTGATCAGGAGTTTCGCGACGATAGTGATTAGACTCAGCCAGTCTTCTGGATCAAGGAGCCAGGAAATAGCAGCCAGAACCTTCCTCTTAGTGATCGGGCGTTCACTCACGATTACTGGTGCTCCCAATCGGTTTGTCCTGCCTGACAGCCGGTCTGCAGACGTTTGCAATGTTGCAAACAATCCATCAGCATTGTGGTTGTCATGCTTGAAAGCGTGCCTCGAGACGTTTGCAATGTTGAGAACAATCACATAGACAGTAAGTACGTTTGTCCTGCCTGAGAGCCTGTCTGCAGGCGTTCGCAATGTTACAAACAATCCATCAGCATTGTGGTTGTCATGACTGAGAGCGTGTCTCGAGACGTTTTCAATGTTGAGAACAATCACATAGTCATTAAGTACGTTTGTCCTGCCTCAGAGCCTGTCTGCAATGTTGCAAACAATCCATCAGCATTGTGGCTGTCATGCTTTAGAGCGTGTCTCGAGACGTTTGCAATGTTAAGAACAATAACATAGTCAGTAAGTACGTTTGTTCTGCCTGAGAGCCTGCTGCAATGTTGGAAACAATCCATCAGCATTGCGGTTATCATGCGTGAGAGCCTGCCTCAAGATGTTTGCAGTGTCTAGAACAATCACATAGTCAGTGAGTACGTTTGTTCTGCCTGAGAGCCTGTCTGCAGGCGTTCGCAATGTTAAAACAATCCATCAGCATTGTGTTTGTCATGCCAGAGAGCCTGCACCGAGACGTTTGCAATGTTGAGAACAACCACATAGTCAGTACGTTTGTTCTGCCTGAGAGCCTGTCTGCAGGCGTTCGCAATGTTGCAAACAATCCATCAGCATTGTGGTTGTCATGCCTGAGAGCCTGTCTCGAGACATTTGCAATGTTGAGAACCATCACATAGTCAGTAAGTACGTTTGTCCTGCCTCAGAGCCTGTCTGCAAGCGTTTGCAATGTTGCAAACAAACCATCAGCATAGTGGTTGTCATGCTTGAGCGCGTGTCTCGAGACGTT
>CAKNXH010061669.1:0-20575 GCA_932178445.1 Andricus quercusramuli
AACAAAAGTTGGAATTTTAAATGTTGGTGTGCTAACTTCACGGACATCATTTTCTTTCAGCAGATTGTGAATACAGTACCCCAATAGGACGACTACTAATAGACATAGGAGCCAACGACAATGAATTCGAAATCATAATCTCTTATGGAAGTGTAAGCGTGCCTCCAGAAGAAAATCGCGAACAAATAATGATTGAGAATCATCAAAATAAGATTGGGGGACACAAGGAAGTCAAAAAAACATACAGAAGAATACGTGAAAAGTTTATGTGGCCAGGGATAAAAGAACAAGTCACTGATTTCGTCCGGAAATGATGGATTTGCCAAGAACAAAAAATAATGTATGCAAAAACCCATGAACCCATGATAATAACAGACACTCGGATAGACACATTTGATAAGGTATCGTTCAACACAGTAGGGCCATTACCCACTACCCCAGATGGAAATCGACACATCCTCGCGATACCAGATAATTTATCCAAGTATTGCATCGCCGTGGCAATGCAGGACAGAACAGCAACGACAATAGCCCATGCGTTGGACAAAAATCTATTTTGCCAATACCGAGCGCCGAAAACTATATTAACAGATCGAGGAAGTGCTTTTACAAGCACACTGCTGAGAAAATCATCTAAAATATTTGGAATCCGACAAATAACAACTTCCGGATAACGCCCGCAATCAAACGGATGTTAAGAGCGAAGTCATGCGGTATTAGTCGATTATATCCGATCCTATACTAATAATTATGATGAATGGGATGAATTATGACCACTTGTTATGTTGTCATATAACACTTCAATTCCCGAAGCAACAAAATTCACTTCTTTTGAATTAATTTTCGGAAAGGCAGCGCGCACACCTTGTTCATTTCCCTCTAGCGAAAAACTGGAAACTTGTGGGTCGTGTTTAAAAGAATTAATAACTAGACTATCGAAAATCAATTTTGTAGTAACAAATAATTCGATTCAAGCAAAAAAAGAGATCAGAGCAATTATATGATCGAAAAGTGAAACCTTTCGCTGAAAAAATAGGAGATAGTGTGTACGTAAAAATAGTATAAATAGTAAAATAGTAGACTTATTAGACAAGCACACCGCGATCCTAGAAACCCCAGTTGGAAAGCGTTTCCAGAAGCCTGTAGATAAACTAAAAGTTGCTTACGAGTAATCATGGTCAAAATAGCATTAATAACATAACAATTTCCTTTGCAGAATGGCTGAGTCAATTGTGTTGACTAAGCTCCCCAAGGGGCAAGTCTATGCCCACACCATCAAACCCTAGGGAGAGGTGGAGCAGTTAAAATACGCAAAACGGCCTCTAGAAGAATTGGCAACTGAATACAATTCCGCAAAACCGATTTATAGCTTATACAGAACTTAAGGACCTCCTCATATTGTTATTCAAGAGGACCCCATAAATTCTTTCACTAAAACTCGCCTAAGAGCAATTAAAATATAATCATCTTATAAATAATCATTATAATATTTGTAACCCAGATAGTAAGATATGAAAATGTTAATATACATCTCATGTAATATACAGAAATTAATAAATGTTAAGAAAAACGAAAGAAATAAGGAAGAGGATTTGGGAGTTAACGTCTTCTTTCCTTTTTCTAAACGTTATACCAATAGTTATTACAAGCCTTATTAATATAACTTCAATACACAGATGGACTGACTAAACCCAAGAACAGGGTTCACTAAGTGGAAATGGATTCTACTCTTCCTACTGCCAACCCTCCCAGTAAGAACCATGCACTACGAGATTCAACCCTTGAACTAAAATGTCGGGCTATTTTACGAAAAACTGAAACCAATACGACTGACTCAGAGTTATTGGAGGATATTTATATTTCTGGACATTGGAAGCTTCAGCCAACATTTCCACAGCAAGCACCTTATACGAGACATCAACTATAATTATGAGAATTGTAGGAAAAGCTTAACTCACGAAGATTGCCGTTACGACGTTAAATTGGACACCCTGCTGGCTAAAATCAACAGAATCAAAGCCAAAAATGAGACACTAGATAGAATACTGTCAGAAATACAGCATCACAAACCTGAAGCCATTTCAATACCAAGAACAATGCAGAAACGCCGAGTGCCAATGTTAGGCTTGATAGGGTCCATTATAGGGCCAGTTGTTGGACTTTTAACTTCAGAAGTCGGAGAAGAATTCACAGAAATGATTAGCGAATTATACGATAAACAAAACAATTTGATACGGATATTAAGAAAACAAACCCATATAGTAAAGGCAGGAATTTGAAACATACATAAAGAATGAGATAAAAGAACTCACGAAATAATTATAATGCAGTTATTATTAGAAAGAACAGAGAAAAACATGAACACTGAGGAAAATAGCATTGATAACCTAAAATACCTAAATTATGTAAGGCAATGGACCGCAAAGGTAGCATCAAAACTCGATCTTGCATACAACACTCTGCAACAGTTCACAGATATTATTATAAATGCAAGAAAAAAGAAAGTGAATCCAGCCCTGATAACAAATAATCAATGACAGCAAATAATAATAGAAATAAATAAAGAAGACTTATATCGTATAGAAAAATCGGACGTGGGTTATCACTCTAACAAATTGATGGTGACTATAGACATTCCTTTATTGGAAAGAAAATTCTATCAAATGTATAAAATATATTCATAGCCAGTACATCAAAATATAATTGCAAAAAATCACTGGAGCCGCCTATATACTACCTAAACAAACATACATCGCCTCATCATCTGACGAGCAGAGATTTTTTCTAACAGACAAAGAGTATCAAAATACCTGTACAGAAACTACATACAACACCATTCGCGAAGCATATCAACCCATACATACAACTTCAAGCAGCTCATCCTGTGAAGTCGTTATGCTACTCAAACCAACGATAATGAACATACAAAATTGTGACGTAAGAATCACTATACAAGAAATATCATTCTGGACACAAATACCTTCCCTACAAGCATGGTTATATTCAACAACAAAACCAGAACTCATTAACATCAATTGCCCTAAAAAGAAAATAAAACGAGAATATATTACAAATTCCTAAATAATCAGACTGGGAAGTGGATGTATTGCCAGAAAATAAATAGAAAAAAATCAATTGAAAATACAAACAATAAAAACTTGGGAAGAATTCAGCTGTGGGCAACCTTCGGCAGGAATCGAAAACCAACTCACAAAATTTCAACAAAAACATAATCATCAAAGAAGAAACAATCACATTATGTTAGGGACATCCATGGGAACAACTATATTAATGCTGCTAACTACAATATGTTATGGAAGAAGACTGATAAGAAAAACATGCATATGCTCAAGAGTCAAATCTCTGCCAAGAAACAACAGTTATAATGAAGAAGAAATGCAGCCTCTGCCCCTTGACAATACGAAAGAATCACAAACCGATAAGGTTCGAAACCAGACAACACCACAGGCACGAGCACCGATAAAATTTAAAATTTTGTTTCGCAACATAAATTCAATAACTACCTAAAGCTAACTGCCCTTATTTTCATCAGTTGAAAGGAAAGCTTCAGGTCTGGCTGACAACATACACCTATTCATCACTAGCAGGTTCACAGCCACACAGTGAAAATAGGCAGTGGATGTCAGGCAATACGTCACAGGTCATGATGGCCGCTTCAATGAGCGAAACGTAAATCAAGAACAACGAGACTCCTCCGGCACAGCTAATGACACGCCCGCTACAAGGCAACAACGCACCTATAAGATGGCAAGTGAAGGAGCAAGAAGGAGAACTATACTACGACTAAACTTGATGAAGTCATTATTCCATTATGGTCGAGTCACGTATGGAATACAATCCGACTACGATAAGCAGCAGTGGACTATCGCCGAGGAGAGAACGAAAGAAGAACATGACGCCCCATCTATAGGAACAGGCCACCTTAGGGTATGTCAACATAAAAAGACAAAACGACGAAATAACTTTTTGCTTAACAAAAAAATAATAATAAAACATAAACAAGTATTATTTCACTAATGGAATATGTCATACATTCAATCAATTGAAGCTTGCTTATGTATTAGAATTATCATAAGTAGATAAAGTTAAGATGAATATTCTGAATTGCTTCATGAGACAAGGAAAACCTATCTTTAATTGAAATAATGCAGAGTATGTATTAACAGTAAAACTCGAACCGAAATCCAATATGCATTCAAATAAAATTTTACAGATACACTTTGTCTGAAAACGCCTATATACGGTAAAACTAGAACACATGCGTATTGGAGGTCGGTACGACAGAAATTACGCAATGCTCATGGTAATACCGCCATGAGAACGATACGCCTTACCAATCGCCGTTTAGCTTGCACCGTAATTAAAAGTTATACGGACAAACAAACTAAAAATGATATTAACAAAAGGAAGGATAATTCTCACCGGCTGAAACCGCATTATCAAAAATTTACAAATAAAAGAATAAAAATTAAGCCCAGGCACCAGGCCAGGAACCCGCGACCTCAGGCTCACGGGCACGGAACGTAGCCAATGAGCTACGGCTCCAGTTATTGATTTGGCGCAATAGATCCTACGCGTCCAACCAATGAAAAAAAAATGTACCGCGTAAAGTCCGATCAACGAAAACCAATACTATATTAATGTAATAATTATACAATATTACATGAATATAAATAAAACAATATAATGAATATAATAAAAACATTATGAACAAAAGGTTATAGAAGAAGGAAACAATTTAAACATTCAACCTTTTAAGAGAGGAAACTAGTTGAAGGAGTAAATTAGTAAATAATTTCTTAAATGAAAATAAAAAAAGATCAAATAACATGAACATAAATAAGACAAAACAAAAAAATATATATATAAAAATTTGTGTTCTTCAAGACGCGAACCCGCGATCCTGAGCGCACAAGTTCAGCGGCTAGCCACTGAGCCATGAGACTCCATAGCTACGGAAGCACAAAAGACTGAGGCAGTGAGTGAAGTGATGTCTCAGACAGTATAACATATTAATAATCATCATAGTATGACAAACGACGGAGAAAAGAAAAGTGTGAGGTTAGGTTTTGACAACCTTTCCCATTTTCTCCCTCTTTTTCATTATGTTGTTTTGTCTCTGACGCGCCAATAAGTAAAGATCGTTTTTAGAAAAAAGAAAAAAATGTATTAGCTCAAGAACTCTTTACATTGAGCTTACATAGTTTTACCTACTGATTTTATTGTTAATTGGAAAGTTTTTAACAGTTTGTTAAAATATTTTCGATTATTTTTTTTAAATGGAAAGTTTAATATTAAAATTAAATTGATTTTGAATTGTAAAATGAAAAGAGGAACAATGAATATAAATAATCGAATCGATTTTATTAAATTATTAAGTATGCAGATAATACACACCAAATACATGAAAATAGAACACCAAGAACAAAAAAAAGAATTGAAAAATTGTATTAATTTAAATTAAAGTAAACGAATTCTGTTGTTTCATTCTCGTTGACGTAAGGATTATATGAAAAGTTCAATTTATTTGAAAATGAAGGAAAATTACAATGAAAACACACACACTCACACACTCACAATCAAAACGAACAAAAACACACCCACTAAACATCAACAAGAACAAAAAGAGAAAAGGAAAAGAGGACAAAAATTATTACTCCAAAAGATCCAGGAGATCGTCTTCCTGATTCCGCGCCCACACCGGTTTTGCAGCTCCAATAAAGAAAAATGACAACATCATCTCTGGAAAGTAAGATTTTTCAGGGCGAGCCGTCGAAGTCGACCGGATAGACGCGAGTTTGAGAAGAGAGGGAACACTCAAGAAATCTTCCCTCTCCACTTACCGCTTCATTCTCACAAGGAAAGAGATAGGCCGTAGACGCGGCTCACGGACGGGTATCGATGAGACGCGGAGATGTAGTGGTGAGTGGTGGGAGGTGTTTCACGGGATCTCGATCTCTTGAGCGAAAGCCTGATTTCTCGGGTACCTAACAACTCAATTATTAGCAATAATAACGTTTGGAATTTTTTTGCGATGGTTTCATTAAAAATAGCAACTCAAAAACTATCGAAAGATGTAAAAACCTCGATTTCGAATTTTTGAGAGTAAGCCCCCTTTCTTCGGCGCACGTCACATATGTTTATGATAAATATTTATATATATGATATATAGTTAAAAGTTTGTCATAAGGACAACCGCAGGATTTCGCCGGGAGCGGGTGCTAATCTGGAAAATTGCACCCCCTTCCAACGAAATCGCGTTAAAATTTCAGCTGTAACCACGTCTTACGACCGTGAGACAGGCGGTTGAAGTCTGCGATGAATTCGATACAATGATCCGGCAAAAGTCTCGTACACCCTGAGGTCACGGAGCGACCCGAGGATAACCGCCTTCTGCATTTTCCCGCAAGTTTCTCATCATTTTGTTGACACACAGGGATGCTTTGCAGGCTATTAACCAGTGAAACTTTGGCACCTCCAAGAGCGCCGATGATTCAGACGATTAGCTTAACAGAATATTCTGGGTACAACCGTCGCAACTACCTGATAAGATCTTTATACCTCTCTTTCTTTTCTGTCTCCTTGGCTGTGACGTTTTTGTCAGCTGATTCCGAAATTTCGATAACGAATATGGTTCGTTTCTCGAAGTCAAGGAGAACTATGTCAGGCCTCGAGTGCGCGACAGAAACAATTGTCGAGGATATGAAGTTCAAGTGTATACGGCATTTCTCATTTTCGACAATTGACTATTTCCCTAGGAGAGTTTAGCGGAGCGGTATTTGGGATAATTCTGTAAGAGTAACAGGGATGGTAATAAAGCACTCTTAGTGCCGTATTGTGCCTTTGGAAGTAGTTCGTTCCCGCATGGTTTGAAGGACTAGATAGTATGTGTCCTAGATGCTCGGGGTGTGCTTGACCCGCTCTGCATCTATCATCGGCAATATCTTGGCTCAAAATGTGGTGACAAGATGCTAGAGTGGAAATGACACCGTCTCGACATGCCAAAATGAAACCCTTCGTGTCCGACTTCAATCCGGATGATTTAAGGAATGCATACGTTAGCTCATACTAATCGACTGATCCTCCACATTTCTCTGGAAGATGCCGTACATCCTCTTGTCGAGGAGCTCTTCGCGGAAGTTTTTCTCCTGTGCTTTCTGAATCCGGGCCTTCAGGAGTGAGTATTCCACATGGATAAGATTTGATGCATTTTGCTCACCCCTGGTATTTAAGTGATGGCAGAGTGTCTCAGCAGCCTCCTCCGCTGCGTTGTACAGAAACGCCCCTTTGCCCACTTCTTCATGTTTCCTGACCATTTTTAAGAGAGGGTCTTGTCCATTTGCTACTATATGTGCTGTACCCAGAATAATCCTGTTGTGAAGACATTCAAGATTCAGTATTCCACGACCACCTAGGCGGCGTGAGATGTAAAGTCGCGGAACAGAAGACTTAAGGAGCATGCTTTTGTTTATGTTCAAAACCTTTCGCGTCCCGATATCAAGGGATCTGAGCTCGTCCTTCTTCCATGGAACCACTCCAAATAAATAGAGTACTACCGGGACGGTGAGCATGTTCGTTGCAGATACTTTGTTCTTAGCCAAATCTGCCAAATAAGACGTTTGTATCTGATTCGGACAGTATCCTTTATAGATGTCACGTCCTGAATGCAGCTCTGTGGCACGCCGAGGCACGAATAGGTCTCTCCAGCGCTAAAGTGTCGTATAGCGCTTCTGTCGACGAGTGCAGGGTCTCGGGGATGCCATTGAGTTTTCCTTTCTTCTAATTACGCTTGGCGCACTTCTCTAACCCGAACTTCATTCCAATCTCTTGAGTGTACCCTTTGACAATTTTTAGAGCTTGATGTAGTTTCTCTTGATTCCTACCATAGATCTTGAGATCATCCATGTAAAATACATGAGTGATCTTTTGCTTTCGATCGCCAGGTTTGCCACAGAGGTACCCTTCGGAATGGCGAAGTGCGAGAGACAGTGACAATGACGTGAGGCAAAAGAGAAGAGGGCTGATGGTGTCGCCCTAAACACACCTATCTGAAAGGTTACACTGGTAGTGATCACACGATGTTTTCGAGATTAGATAGTAAATCTGGTTTTCCAAAGGGGCGTTAATCTCTCTATGCACCTCACAATGTGTGGATGCACCTTTAAGCTTTCCGACAGACAGATGATAAGTCTATGGGAGGTTGAATCGAAAGCTTTCCGGTAATAAATCCAGGCCATCGATAGGAATCGCTGATGCGATGCTGCATCTTCACAAACACATCTATCGATGAGCAGGTTCTCCCGGCATCCTGCAACATCTTTCTTTGAGCCGCGTTGTTCATACAACTCTCGCCACACAGGTCCAATTGTCCGAACACCCCTATTATTTAGGATAGCTGTGAAGATCTTATACAGTGTGTTCAGAAAAGTTATTGGCCTGTAATTCTTAGGGTCGGCTAAGTTGCCCGTCTTCGGCAGGAGCACTGTGCTCCCTTCCACCAACCACTCCGGAATAGGCTCTTCCGACTTTAGATATAAGGTGAAAATTCGGGCCAGATGCTGGTGGGTTGCAGGAAACTTCTCCTACCAGAAGGTCTGGATACCATCTGGACCGGGAGCGAAATAGTTTTTCATGCCTCTTAATACGTTTTTCACCTCCTCGGTAGTTATAGGCGGGCATTCCTCATCAGCCGTTATGAGGGCATTGCATCGCTTCTTGAAGCTATTTATGTTCTTGGAGTATTATTGAAGTGGATGTTGGACCTCGTTGACTTCTCTCCAAAATGCTTCGACCTCCTCTGGTTTGGGCGGATGGTTGACAGTAACTGGAGGGTCTCGGAAGAATCGAGATGGGTCGGACAAAAACTATTGATTTTCTCTGACCCGCCTCTCCCTCCGCTCTAGACTTCTATTAGCGTGAGATAGTACACGTATTCCGTCAACAATATGCTGCCTGATGGTCAGTAGCTTTAACTTGTTGATTGCGTGTAGCTAATCACACACTGAATGCGGGACGCATACTGTCTTGCTCGGCCGATTTTTGTGCTGAGTTGATGTATTCGTTTTTTGGTCTTATGATCAACCGTTGATTTTGTTTTACGGGTTGGCATCTGCCAAAGTTCTCGCTGCACTGTACTCATCATCCAGTTCGGTTAGATCTTCGGGCATGGAAGAAACCGGAATGTTGATGTTTCTCCGAGTCCTGAAGCATCGTCCTTCGTCTTTGGATGCCTGTTCACGGTTGGTCTCAGTGTCGCCACTCTGTCTCTGTTGCCGGCTTGTTCTGGCTGCGGTAGGGTAGGCGCGAAAAAACACACACTAAACATCAGCAAAAAAAAAACAAAGAGAAAAGGAAAAGGAAAAGGAAAAGAGGACAATAATTATAACTGCAAAACATCCAGGAGATCGTCTTCCTGATTCCGCGCCCACATCGGTCAAGAAGTTGCAATCAACAAAAAAATGACAACATCATATATACATGTATATGGTTATGATGAATATATATATATATATATATATACACAGTCGAACCTCGATAACTCGAAACTCCATAAGTCGAATTTTCGATAACTCGAAGACATTTTTCGGCCCTGGGATGTTCGTCAAGGTACACTAATTCCTCGATAACTCGAAGTTTTTTTGCTTCCCTTGGTGTTTCAAGTTATCGAGGTTCGACTGTATATGATATATATATATATATATATATACCATAAAATTTTATTGGAACTAGAGTGAAAAGAAGAAAACTGACTCCCCCTTCGGTAAATAAACAACGACAAAAAGAAGAAGAGATAACTCACCCCAAGCAATTAGAGGAGAAGCCCGGCGCATGAAAACATGGGCGTACGGAATGACCGACTGGCTTATACGCAACTTGCTCGGAGACCAAATCGTAGATTTTCTGCGTCGCGATATGAGACTCAGCACGAGCCCCTTGAAGATCCCGAAAGAACACCAGATCAAATAATTTGGGGTGCAGACGGCGAGCTGTAGCCTTCCTAGCCCGACCCCTTCTCCGCCGCATGAGCCCCCAGCCGGAAGAAGTGGAAGCCACCTCGGCCTCCTCCTTCTTGTCCTCCAGAATTTTAAGGAGGAACGTCCAATACCCCATTGCGCAGGTCATCGAAAAAATCTTCTGAAGGAAGATGGACAGGGGAACCTTCGACGCCTTCCTCGGAATGTAATCGGTTGTCACAAGAAAACCGTGAAATTTGAAAAGCTCATGGTTAGACAAGATGAAGTTTTTTAATTCCAAAGTAAAAACGCGCAAAAGCACCCCCGGAAACTTACGGGACAGAAGCTGAGCAATAACAAAGTCACTGTCAGAAACTGTATAGCTCAGTTGCTCCCAAAAAAAACACACAATCAATTAGATAGCCTTATCAGGATGCACCTTCCAAAGGGCGAATTGAAAAATCCCCAAAAGCTCTTCAATTTCAACGACGCGCTTCCGTAAACTGTCGATTCTGGATAATCGCTACGCGGAAGAAGGTAAAAGGGTCGATTGCGGGTTCACTGATTCTACACTTGAATTTCTAATCGGATTCAATGAGGATAAATCAAAATCTTCGGTAGCCTGAGAGAAGTCAGAGGGATGAATCACCGCAGCCGAACTATCAGATGATGACATGATTGTCACTCAGGCGTCACTTTTCACGAATAACTATGTAAATAAGAGAATCACTGGAACTTACCCGGGTTTTAAGAAACTGCCGACCCAGCAGTTAGACAAAGGGGAACCCCATTTTCTTGACAAAAATCCTTGTACAACATGGTGTCTTCAGAAGAAGATGCGGAGTCGTTCGAGCCGTGCTCCATGGTTGCTTCAAGAGTCACTGACCATTCCTGCAGAATAGGCAACGAACAGCAACCAAATCAGCCTCCGAAAATTTACTGACAACAGCAAAATCTTATGATTGAAAACATTGCCTGTAGATTTGAACTTTTGAAAAACACGATAAGAATACATAATTTGCCAAAATCTAAATTTTCACACATCCAAAAAATTAGGAGTAAAAAAAATAAAGTAAAATAAAATCAAGTAAAAACCAATGGAACAGTCTAGGTAACCTGGTAGTACCTGTCTTGACAATAATCAAATGTTAAGTATCAATCACCTAACAAAAATTCATCGAGAACAATGAAGATTTCAAGGAAAGGGGACTGTTACATCCCCAAATTGTTTAAGATTTCGAATTTTGTCGTGACACAGAATGGTAAACGTATTACAGTATGTAATGACTTACGTGGTCAGCCGCAACTAATTATACACACATGACAAATGATAAATGAGCGAAGGTCGATAAGGAGGAAGCCGCGAGCTAATTAGCGAGGTAGTACCATGAGCATAACGACCTACTTAACTATTGATAATACAGAAATGCTAGGATAATTAAATTAACGTAGAACCTTATGTTATATCCTACAAGTAAAGGATTAATTAATTATGTACCATTACAGTACATAAACTAATTATAACGAATAATTACACAAATGAGCAATGTAACAAAATAGTTGCAAACACATATAATACATGTATCAACAACTATTATTTAGAATAAAGAAATTGGACCGAAAAGGACAAGAGAAGAGTAACGGAACTTATCCATCGATAATCAATACACAAATCGATATAATTGAAAAGGGGATAAGTTCAATACATGAAATTGAGGTATAAAATATAATCGATGAACGAAAACTAGTACGTGACTATCAAGTATTTCTCATGTGAACTTTCCTTGATTCGTACGTGCCATGTGAACTTTTCCGATTCGTACGTGCCATGTGAACTTTTTCAACTCGTAAGGTGCCATGTGAACTTTTTCGACTCGTACGTCACTTTTGAAGGAGCCTCCTCCTATATTAACCTCAGACTCACCCCTGGTGGTTGTCTTTACCATTCGAGCAGCTATTGTGTCCACATCAATTTACGAACCGCCTTGACTAAGTCGCGTGCTTTTACCTCACCGTGAAATATTCCTAAACGAAGAACCACCTTGATTGAGCCGCGTGCTTCTACATCACCGCGAAATAGTAACGTGGACAAAGAAATCTTCTCTTGCCGTTTCAGACTGGAAGGTAGTGTACGTTTTTACTTATTACTTACATAATCTATTACCAACCTACCCTCGCCTTTCCTCAGGACGTAACACATAGAATGGGGCCCCAGTACGGCTTCGGCCTTGGAGCACCTTACTTTAGCCTCGCTACACGAGCGTAAAATTGCTGTCCAGCCAGGAAGGGCTGGCGGAAGGCATCCGTTTCTAAGATATTGTCTTGGCTGTGGTCTTGGTCCTAGACGGGCCCCTAAAGACTCCGACTAGGCTTAACTGTTCTGTCGCGTTAGCCATTTCAGTGGTCCGCTTCGATACTCGAACCCTCTAAAACAGTAAGTGGGTATTTTCCCTATCAGCCATCGTCATGGGATTCATCGGTCGCGACGAAAGACTTCGGATTTCGCACATGTTCCTTACCTACGAATCTCCCATACAGATTGACCAACGTGTACACAACCTGGAACAGACGACGCTTGGTCTTGAATAGGTCCTCAAACTTAGAAAATAGCTGCCCGGCAACTTCATGAATCTTATTGGGCAATTTCAGCTTTGGTCTCGAAACCAAGTCTCCTACTTTAAATTCTCGGTTCCTTTTGCTGGCGTTACAATATTATGCTGGCGCTTCATAAGCCTCATCGAGATTTCGAACAACTAGGTCGCGTAGGTGGTCTACACGTTCCACCCTTTTTACCCATTTCTCTGGTTGAGGTTCCGTATGCTGGTTGCTCATTTTCAAGTCTTTTCGCATAGATTTTTACGGAAAGGGGTTCCAACCAATCTCCGGAAACGCTTGGGATACTTTGAGTATACCGTTCTAGGGTGATGGAGCCGTTATCTGTGCGTATCAGAATGCACTCAATCCACTTTGTGCGAAGGTCTTGGAATACTAGGATATGTTTGTGGCCCACCTTGCTTTTCGTAAAGGGACCCATAATGTCCCCGGTCACTATGGGCCAGGGCTGTTCCACAACTCGCTGGCCCATCATGGCGACAGGGCGACCCTGCTCTACTTTACATTTTTGGCAGGGACTACACGAACGAACAAACTGGACCACGTCGTGAAACATTTTTGGCCAATAGTAGCGGAAGGCTACCCTTCGGAAGGTTTTTTCATTTTTCATGTGACCGGCTTGGGGCTCTACAGGCGCTTCCTGCAATACCTGAGATCTAAGCTCTGTCGGTAGAACCAATTTCACCGCATTTGGCTTCTGAGGATACAACATCCCGTTTTCCACGTTCCAATCAGGAAACATTTTCGGTCGATCCTGCACCACCTGTAAGCGTAGCAGCTACCAAGGGTCCTTCGTTTCGTCTATACTGGACACTGGAGTCTCATCGTCCTCGATTATTCTGGACAACGCATATGGGACGTGGTGTAGGGCACCTTTCCGGTGAATGATCTCGAAACCATACCCTTGCAGCTCTAAACCCCATCTCGCGAGTCGACCTGTCGGTTTCCTCAAGTTAATCAACCACCGAAGACTGCTGTGGTTGGTGATGACCCTAAAGTAGAACCCGTCCAGATACTCGCTGAATTTTCTGATTCCCCAGACTACGGCCAAGCATTCGCGCTCCATGACGGTATAATTACGCATTTGGGTCAGAACTACACCCAGACCGGTGGCGCTAGCGTCCGTCTGTAGGTTAAGAGAGATTTTGACTACATTTTTAAATCTAGGATGCGCGGGGATAGTCGCGCTTTTGAAGGTTTCTCCTCACCTTCGAGTTGAGCGGCCACGTCACTACAACTTCACTCTTCCACCAAACATTGTTTTAAGAAATAATGCTTACCCTGAGAGTCTGGAATGAAAATTTTCCGAGAGCGTGAGAGGAACGCCATATCGAATTTTCCTTGGCCCTCTAGCCCTAAAATCATTTCGGTATCAAGTTTGTTGGCTACTTTAACTTCGCAGATACAAGAAACTCCATCTATAGTTATGGGCAGGTTGACTTCACCGATGATCATGTCAATCGAACCATTTGCCCCTATCATTTCCGATTTCATAAAACAGTCTAATTGCCTGCCGAAGATCTTAGCCATTCTATCCCACACCGACTTACCAATCAGTACGCTAGAGGATCCGCTGTCGAATAATTTGTAGATGGAGACCGAATCAATTTTTGCCATCACATGAATCTTATTTGCAAAGTCGGTAGTTTCGACTATACCACTAATCAATTCCGATTCCGAAATACTATACTCCAACGCTTCAAAAATCTCTCAATCTTGCGAAAGGGGGCTGGGTCTACTTTGACTTGAGTTGACCGGTTCATTCGGATGGTTCGGCGATATGTTCACAGGATTATCGCGGATTTGAGCCTCTACCACAATTTGTATGGGCCCAGTTCCGCTCGTGATGCTATCGTTGAGTGTTGAGAGGGTCTTTGGTCATACGAAGGCTCCTAGTTTCCGAAAGGTCGTTTGGATTGTGCCTGACACTTGGATTGGATCTCATCGGGCTAGCTCAAGTTCCAGTAATGGTCGCTAGTGACTGAAAGGCAGCAAGAACCGTGTTTACTGCTTCTCCTTGGCATTTCTAGAACACTTTGGGCAATCCCTAGTCATAACGCCTACCGCTTTGCATTTATAGCAGGGAAGCCACTTAGGGACCGCACAACCCTCCCGGTAGTGTCCCGGTTGGTTACAATTGAAACGGACCATTCCATTTGGGTCTCTTACCGGAGACTCGTTCTTTTCGTTACTCTAATACTAGATCCTTTAAATTCATCGGTTATTAGACCGCCGTTGTCTGAATCGGACCTGCTGGTGTTGGGGAACATTCTTCCTAAGCTAGATAGTCTCGTCAGGTCTTTTCGGGTTGCCCCCAGTTTGTCTCTTTGAGCAATGCCTTAATCTATATGCCCAAAAACTTTACAAGTCAAATTTGGGGTTTCTCAGGTGTACATTTTCTGGTAACCTGGGATCGAATTTCTAATTGGTATGTCAGTTGTATTCTGAGAAGAGTGAAAGTTTCACACGAGGTGTCGAGAATGTGCTTACAAAATCCGAGCAGTGGTATTTGTAATGTTAAATTCATTACCGTCACGTAGCATTGCGACGATTGTTAAATAATTTGTATTTGTTACGCTCGTTACTAGCGTTGTGGTTACTGGGGTGTGAGGCGTCTTAACCTTTCTACTACTGGGCAGGGTCGCAGCCAGATTCTCGAAATCGGTTCCAATTTCTGTTTCGCCGTTTGTGACTGCTGATATTGAGGATGTGTAGTTCGAACCCCGCGAAGTCCACCCTTTCAGAAGTTTGATACATCTACGTAATGGAGCACATTTGATTTTTCGCGTATCGAAAGTGTCTAAGCTCAAAGCTTCGAGACTTTCGAGAATTCCCGGATTATCCAATTCCGCCATCAATCGGTTCAGCTCTGTGTACCTATCAACTTTATCAATCAAGTTCAAAAACGCCAGCCCTGTTGTTGAAAAAAAGCTAAATGCCGGAAAAAGAACTAAATTTTTCACGATGTGGGGCTGCTCATGATCAAAAGCGGGTTTTATTATTTGCGTGTTTACGATGAATGAGTATTTCAACGACTACGTTGGTAATCTTTATCGCGTAAGACTTGCCATTGCGCATCAAGGAAAATTTTAAAATACAACTATACGAATCTGAAACCTTTCGAAATTCATAAATCCTACCTAGGAAAATTTTGGGCATAGAATCAGATAAGAAATATTTGGAGTTTGTCGGAGCTTGTGGAGAGATGTGAATGTCGAGTAATTTTGATTTTTAATTCATCAATTCATCGACAGTCCAAGTCCATCTTGTTTATTTCACCCGCTCAGATAAAGAAGAACTTATTATTGGGTGCAAATATACGTAATTTTACAAGTGTGCAGGCGGGTCAGTACAATTTCAAGGGTAATAATCAAGATGTAACCAAAGGAATTTCTAAATTCCAACTAAACCCTAGTAGAAATGATAATATTCATAAGTTGCAACATGACAAGAGTTGTATTGAAAGTTTAACAAATGCATGCTTATGTCGTGCGAGAATTGACTGAATGTCCTGGTTTACGAAATTGTTTTATTTATTTTTTTATTTTTGGTAATGTCAAGGGCATGGCGAATATCTGCTTGTAATTCTTTCGAGTCAGGGCAGATTCGGCCTCACAATTATACCCATGACAATGGCTTATTTTTCGAAGGTAACAAGAAGAACTGATGTCAAATCGTTTATTGATTTTAATTTCTCCCAATTGTCGAAATTTCTTTCCAATCTGGATAAAAGGACAGAAGATTTGTTTAATTTTCAACACACTAACTCTGGGGGGGGGGGTCGCCCCACCACAAATGAACTATGAGGCCAACATTTTAGAATGAACAAAAAAAAAGCTTTATTATATGAAAAAGAAATTGAAATGTGAGTATTGTGATAGACAAAATGATTCACACTCTACTCCATTTTTGCCCAGGTTCAATGAACTTATATTAGTATTTAAAAGATAACCTACTAGAAACTAATTCCTGCTGTTAGTTTTTCTCACTATCCCAAGTCGCACGATGATGGGGCGTGGGAGTCAAGTGGTATGTACGCTGTGCACATCGCCATAGGCTGCCGCTTGCCTTTTAGATGATGTTCCATCTTTATTGCTATACAGTCTCTAGGACAAGAGCTTGGTAAGCCAATCCATTTAATATCATCTCTGATATCAAGTGCTAACCTAGGTGTTCTAACGGATGTATCATAAACGACTGATCCGCTCTTCTTACTTGTGCCTCTTACTTACGCCTGGTAAGACCAAGATTCTTGTAATAAGGCAAACAAACTTCAGACTAGAAGGGGGGCATCTAGTGTCCATTTTAACTTGCGGTTGTCTCCTCTATATCTTTCGAAAACAACTCCTGACATTCGTCTTCGGCTGTTGTTTTAGTTTTTGAGATGATCTGTATGTTAATGCACCTCAACTTATGATAGGGTCTGCAGTCGATCTTTTTGAGACTTTCATATTTCGTAATTCGAATTTAGGTAGCTCGGCTACCCGCCTTGACGTCAATGACTTTCACCTTCCTGTCTCTAAAGTAAAATTCTGGACTACTATTTTAAGTGCTGCTGTTGATTTCACGAATAAACTGCGAATCAAAGCTAACAACTTTACTGGCTTTGGGAAATATTTGCTATCGATCACTTCGCTCCAACTCAAGGTTGTAATCAGCCAACTGATTCAATGAGCCACGTAAGGGACCTTGACCTGGTCATCATCGAATTTTATTGTAGGGATACCCTCAGCGATTGTGGCAATTCGCAGGTGACTGGGAAGGGTCTGGCTGCAAGAGTCTGTTGAATCTCTTAGCCGATGGGTTTTTGCGTCCGATTCGTTCAACAATTGGCATTTCACCGATTTTAAGTTACTATTCCCTGGCACCATCCATCCTTTAGCACGAGAGTTAACATCTTGGATTGGAGATTTCTCCTCCAGGGCCATCTTTGTACCATTGTCGGCGACTGCTTATTTAGCTTTGTAACCATATTCGGCAGAAATTATTGATATAGGGACCCTTTATTCGTTACCCAAGAGCACATTCGGTGCATCACAACCTAGAAGATTATTTTATTTCAATTATATTATTTAACTAAATTTTAGTTTAACGTAACTCCAATTGTTTAAAGCATGCTCGTCAAATGATGAGAAACGCTCGGTCCTGCCCTATAATAGGGGTAAGCAGTTATAGTTTACCGGTCTCTCGAAGCAATTTGAAAACAGGCATGTATTATTATTACACTACCATTCAATTCGCAGAATCGCTTTTTGAAGTAATATTTTGGTATTTAGAGGAAACACTATCCCACATGCATTTTGAGAATTAAACAATGAAATTAGATTTCGAGGGGTTTTTCCTTGTAGACTCCGAATCCGGAAACATAAGTAGTGAACGTACTCTAGTTTTTTTATAAAATGAATGTCAAAAGTGACTAAAGAAATTATGTTTGACCATTTTGTGAGCACACGTTGGAAAATAACGTGAGCCGCTTGAACCTGCAATGCATTTGGTCCACGTCAAGCGGATTAAGAATTTTCCTCTCGGAAAGGGATTTGGCTATAACTCTGCTTATACCGTTCAATTTAACTTTTAAAGTCTGAAAATGTTTTTAATGGCATTCAAATTCAAACAAAAAACGTCCATAAAGAAAAACAAATGTTGACATTTTTTGGAATACTCAAAAAAATAAATTTGCGTTTTTGAAAATACGTGTTCTTGAATTTAAAAAAAATTGTTGTCAAAGGAAGCCAAAAATGTGCTTTACCAGTACTGTAAGTTTTGTTTTGAGACCGCCAGTGGTTCGCGAGAAAAAAAATTAATCTTAGGGTCATACATGATGAAGCGAGGCGTTGTGACTAGACGTGCGCGGGCTTATCACATTATGTGACTGTTCAGACACATTAAATAATGCTTTCAACGTTAGACATTGATTAATACAATTTGATAGTCAAGGTGGAAATCTTCTTAGCAACAATTTTCATTGTTATAGTATTTTTTGAATTAATTGAATAAGCAAGAGCAACATATGAACGAGTAATGTGTGTATGTTAAAATTCTTTGATTCCAGAATCGAAGAATGCATTATTTGCTACGACGAACATTGCGCATTTTATGCATTTTGCTCCGGTTTTTCAATACGGGTAATATATTAAACTCTTCGGAATTAAAAAAAATCTGTCTCTTTACTTCTTTTCTAGAAATTAACATTACAGCGTTTACTTATTGTGTATCCTTAATAGTAATACAATTGTTGAATTTTTCACTCAGAAGCGCTTCTTCTGTATTGTTATTGCAGAATTACACACGAATATCTTTAAAGTGTGTTTGAGTCCAGTCGTACATTTTTCTAGAATTAGTAATCTGATTTCCGTATGCACGCTGAAGGTTTGTTTTAGCAGCCGCTCTTTTAAGAATGCCACTGACACAAATCACAAGGCCCCTTGTCGTGTGCAGATACATGAAAGTTTCATTCTGCTTCACGAACAAAATCTTGTTCGTGGAGTGTTAAGTTGGCAAAGCTCTTACGATTTTTTTACTGTGATGCTGAACCATCTGAATTGCAAAGTAAAAGGTCCACAGTAATTTCCACCTTCTCTCCTAAATCAGATATTACCTTTCTTTGATGAAAATGTACAGCAATCATATTAGGTGGAGTCCATGTCAAGCGGATCAACATGTTTTCCTCTTGAAAAGGGATTTGGCTGTCACTCGGTGGATACAGTTCTATATTTTCAAAGATTTTGGACGTAAAGCAGAGTGGAACTTTCATGCGACTGCACATGACGAAGGACCTTGTGATGGTATTAGTGGTATTCTTGAAAGAGAGGCTGCTAAAACAAACCTTCAGCGTGCATACGAAAATCAGATTACTAATGCTGGAAGAATGTACTGCTGATCTAAAACACACTTCAAAGACATTCATTTGTAATTCTGCAATATGAATGCAGAAGAAGCGTTTTTGAGTGGATGATTTAACAATTCTATTACAATTGATGATACACAACAAATAAACGCTGTAATTTCCATTTCTGGGAGAGAAGTGAAGTTAAAGATTTTTTCCAATTCCGAAGAGTTTAATGTAGTACCCGTATATATATAAGAATTTTAACATACTCACATTATTCGTTCATGTGTCGCTCTCACTCATTCAATTATTTAAAAAAATACTTTAACAATGAAAGTTATTGCTAAAAAGGTTTCCACCTTGACTTCAAAATTTTATAAATCGATGTCTGACGTTGAGAGCATTATTTAAGGTGTCCGAACAGTTACATAATGCGCTAAGCCCGCGGACTTCAAAACCGCGGCGCCTCGTTTCATCGTGTATCACCCTAAGATTTATTTTTTTGTTCATGAACCACTGGTGGTCCCGAAATAAAACTCACAGGACTGATGAAGCATACTTTTGACTTTCTTTGACCAAATTTTTTTTGAAATACAAGAACACGTATTTTCAGAAACGCGATTTTAGTTTTTTGAAGTTTAAAAAAAATGTCAAAAAATTTTTTTCCGAGTGAAAGCCAAATCCCCTTCCAAGAGGAAAATTCTTGATCCGCTTGACGTGGACTCCACCTCGACTGGAATCAAGACGAAAGCACGCCAATTTTGAGTACAAGCTTCATCTCCGCATGCACTGCTCTCTTCATTGCGCTACCCAACTTGCCTTCATCTACATTTTTGTCTAGCTCTCGTAACTTTCCTATAAATAAATCATCCTAGTTCGCACTTAGCTTGTGTTTACGACTGTTTTGATAATTATGCACACTTGAATTAGGCTTCAGTAAAGCAACAAACTCAAGCACTTTATTACATCGTAGACTTTCTAGGAATATTAGAGTCTATAATTGATTATGATGTTAAAGTTTTTTTGTCTACTGGTCGTTTCAATATTTTTCATGAAAATATTGATACTTTGATTGTGAAAAAAATTCTCTCTAGCTCCGGTGGGATACGAACCCACGTCATCAGATTTCGCGTCCGAGGCTCTTGACCACTAAGCTACG
>CAKNXH010061669.1:20675-31679 GCA_932178445.1 Andricus quercusramuli
GACCAGTAGACAAAAAAACTTTAACATCATAATCAATTAATAGTAATAATTCGTAATTATTACGTATTACCCTGGTCAAAACTAAAATCAAAAATTAATTAGATTCTATAGTTCTGCAAAAATAAATTCTTCAAATCTCTTGTAATGAGGCTCGTCACACCTGTAGCTTTTTCTATCACCAAAGAAGATAGACTGATTAAACCTAATATGATTCTAGTAATCTAAAAGAGAACATGTCGCGAAAAGTAATAAAAAATATGATATCGCATGATTTTGCCGAAAGCAAGAGCTAATCTGAAAAACTGCATCCGCTCTCAGCAAAATTGAAGTAACATTTCAGCTGTAACCACGTATCACGACAACGAGATAGGTAGTGACAGTCTGCAAAGGATTCAATACGATGGTCCGGAAAAATTCTTCTGTACCCTGAGGGCACGGAGCGACCCAAGGACGACCGCCTTCTGCATCTTCCCCGCAAGCATCTTAGAATTTTGTTAGCATGCAGGGATACTTTGCAGGCTATTAACCGGGGAAAGCTTCGTGCCTTCAAGAGCCCCGATGATCAGGACGACTAGCTTAACAGTATATTCCGGGTATAACCGTCGCAACTCCCTCACAAGGTCCTTACACTTCTCTTCTTTTTCATTTTTCTTGGCTATGATATTTTTGTTAGCTGGTGCCGAAAGTTCGATAACGAATGTGGTTCGCTTCTCGGAGTCAAGGAGAACTATGTCAGGCCTTGAGTGCGCAACAGGAACCATTCTCGAGAATGTAAAGTTCCAGTATATGTGGCAATTGACTCTATTTCCATAGAAGCCTTCAGCAGAGCGGTATTAGGGCTAATGCCGTAAGAGTGACAGAGGTGATAATAAATCATTCTAAGTGCTGCATTTTGCCTTTGGATATAGGCTGTTCCCGCATAAGTTATGCAACTAGGTATTATGCGCCCTAGATGCTCAGGGTATGCATGATACGCTCTGCAACTAACATCGGGAATGTCTTGACTTCAAATGTGTCAACAGTATTCTATAGTGGAAATGACACCGTCTTGACATGTCAAAATGAAACCCACTGTGCCCGAGTTCAATCCTGGTGATTTGAGGAAAGCAAACGTTAGCTCATAAGACATCGACTGATCCTCCACGTTTCTATGGAAGATTACGTGCATCCTCTTGTTGAAGAGCTGTTTGCGGGAGTTATCCTCCTCCTGCCTTCAGGAGTGGGTACTCGAGATGAATAAGATTTCTTGCATTTTGTTCAGCCCTGATATTAAAGCGCTGCTTTGTACAGAAACGCTCCTTCACTCACTTCTTTGTGCTTCCTGACCATTTTAAGAAGAGGGTATCGTCCATTTGCGACCGTATGTACTGCGCCTAGTATAATCCTGTTGTGAGGCTGTTCAAGATTCAAGATTCTCCGACCACCTTAAAGGCATGAGATGTAGAGTCACGAAACAAAAGGCTTAAGGTGCATGCTTTTGTTTATGTGCAAAACCTTACTTCGTCCATGGAACCAGTCTAAATAAATAGAGTAATACTGGGATGTGAAGCATATTCGTTGCAGATACTTTGTTCAACGCCGAAAGTTCACAAGACCAAATAGGCTGGATGAGACGTTTGCATCTGCTTCGGAGAGTATCCTTGATTGATAGCACGTTTTGAATGCGGCTCTGTCGCACGCCCAGGTATGTATAGGTCTCTCCTCAGCTAAGGTTCCAGCAGACAGATGATAATTCTATAGGACCTTGAATCGGAAGCTTTCCGGTAATCAATCTAGGCAATCGATAGAGAGCGCTGGTAGGATGCTGCGTCCTTGCAGACGTATCTATCGATGAGCAGGTTCTCCCAACAACCTGCTACGCCTTTCTTTCACCTGTGTTGTTTGTACATATCTCGGCACACAGGTTCGATTGTCCGAAAAATCCTGTCATTTATGACAGCTTTGTTATGAGAGCATTGCACAGTTCCTTAAAGCTATTTATGTTCTTTGATCCTTCTTCAAGTATATGCTGGACTTCATGGACGCTCCAAAATGCTTTGACCTCCCCTGGTTTGGACAAATGATCGACTGTAACTGGAGGATCTTGGAAGAATCGGGATGGGTCAGAAGAAAACTGTTGGTTTTCTCTGACTCACCTGTCCCTCCGCTCTCGACTTCTCCTAGCGTTAGATAGTACCCGTATTCTATCAACAATATGCTGCCTGATGGTCAGTAGCTTTAACTTGTTAAGTGTTTGATAACGGATCCACAGCTTGCGCGCGAACTGTCAACCCTGGAGATGAAATTCCTGCGAGATGTTATGCAGTCAATCACACACTGAATGCAGGACGCGTACTGTCTTGCCCAGCCTATCTGTGTGATAGGCTTGATAGTTGATGTTGTTCCACGGTTTGCATCCGCCAAAGCTCTTAGTGCATTATACACACCACAATTGATAGTCCAGAGGTCGGATACTTCGAAAAAAATCACCACGAAGTTCGTCATGCAGTTCAGTCAGATCTTTGGGCTTTGAACAAACCTGGTTGTTGATGCTTCTCCGAGTCCTAAAACATCGCTGATCATCTAGCGTCGCCTCTCTTTCTCTGCTGCCGACTCATTCTGGCTGAGGTCGAGTAGATGCTTCGCTTACATAGCCCCTTTTTTCGGAGTTGCACGGTATGGTTTCGCAGACGTTCGCGCCAAAAGTTCAAGAGCTCTTGGAGTTTCTCGCATCACAGAGCAGGCCATACTATTATTGTAGCACTCTAGCATGTGTTTATTGAGTCAATCCGTTCAACCAAAACGCAGTTCACGCATTGACTCCGTCTTGATTGTCTCCTCCAACTCTAGTGTAAATGGCATTGTTGGAGAACGTGCAAGGATAAGACTGCATGCTTTAAGAGGTCGCTGGGTGTCCCAGAGTCACCGTTCGAGACATCTCACCCAATTTCCATTCAGCTATCGGCACGGTTGTGACGCCTCCGCTCGCTGGTTAATTCCTTCGGGACCACCCTGGAAAATTGTCCGTGAAAGCTTATTATTTATTGTAACCATATTCAGTAGAAATCCTTGGTACAGGAACTTTCTATCGGAAACCCGAAGACCCGTCCCAGGAATGGAAATACGACGACGAACTGGCGAAGTGTTGACATTAAGTGGATAACTCGACTTTAGGATGACTTGCTGAACTGCTATGATGCCACCATTACACCTGTGCGCGAGGGCTGTATGGTGTGTATGCACACGCTGAACTCCCAAAAACACCCAGAGCTTCGTCAAGTTTCGCAAACAATCTTTGCGAAATCAAGCTACCTACCTCTCGCAAACTGGATATGAACACAGAGCGCTTTCTTAACTGCTCCATGAGCAAGCCGCAGATGAAGAGAAGGCAGTGAAATCAAGACCAACCGCGGAAATCCGGCACTCCCTGATAGTTGATAGCGATTTCAGGCCCTCTGGCCCATCAGTTGTTCAGTTTATGGTGCCGCAAGAGCTTTAATTGATTCAAATCAGAGGCTGAAATCAACAATGGATTAGAAGACCAAAAGACGCTTGTATCAACTGAATAAGAGGAATAGATGGGTAAGACAGAATGCGTCGCGTGTTCAGTGTTTGATTGACCACATAACATCTGGTAGACCGTTCACAGAAAGGGTGTTATCTGACGCAAGGAGGAGAATACAGAGGAAGGAAGGATAGGTCAGGAAGAATCATCAGTTTCTCGCTGACTCATCGTGCTTCTTCAGCGATTTGCCTATTTCTGTCAAAAATCCACCCAAGCCTGACGAGGTAGAGACTTTCTTGGAGAGAGGTATACAAGATCGCGAGAACACTGGAACTGAAGAAAAACATTAAAAATATCATCCGCTTCAGGAATGTCACTTCCGTCAAAGCCACATGTAGTGTAGTCACTGGTCACTTGAACAGCTTGTCCGAGTAATGTATTATCTGGCGGGCTTCACCACTGACTGAGTAGAAGGATTTGGAGAAATCGGGAACATTTATCAATCTGACTCGACCAATTGTATGTTTTGTTTGAAACATTCCAAAATCTAAATGAAAAGATCTTATTGTTGTGTTTAATATTTCACTGAGTTCAGAAATAATCTCTTATATTTGTTCAACACCTTGTGCAATTGTGGATTGAAGAAATAACTAATTGAAAATGCTAAAATGAAGGCTCAGGTGATGTTTTCGATTCTACAGAATTAGAATCTCTTTTCCTCCAATTGTTTCTAGGAAAGGTCTTGAGGAGAATTTAAAAGGGTGAGCCAGTATCGGTGCTATTGTGCTGAACCTCAAAATTTCTCCTGATGATTTACTTCCATTAATCAAATGAGATATTCCCTTTAGTTACAAAAATAATTAAATGTTCAGACATGACGTTTTGTTTAAATTAGGAAATAGAGCATTTGACTACTAGAAAAAGTTCGTATATATATATATATATATATATATTTTTTTTTTTTTTTGTTCCAACAACTCATATTCTCTCCGTGATCAGAAAAGTTGTTAAAACAGAGTGTCCTTTCACAGCCCTACGAAAATGTTGGCTTTGGGTCTCCGTCTGTGAAAGAAATAAGTATTAATATGTATGCCTTCCGTTTGTATATATGTTTTGGCATCGCGTTTCCAGTAAAATGGGTAACCCTATCCTTAAATTCTCCCGTCGCAACTTGTAAAAACAGCTACGCCTGGTATCTAACTTGCACTTCACTTTCCTAGAAGGCGCATATCGCGGTTTGTAATTTATCAAAGATTTTAGGGTCCCTGGTTTAGCTATGGTACTGGTTGATTCATTTGATTAAGTTAATACGGCTTGTGGTGATTCACCACACTTTTGTTTATTTTTCTAATTGAGGGCTGATTGATTTTCAATAGTCAGGGAGATTTCACTTGTTCGGGAGCATATGAATATTTATTTTCTTTACTAGTTTCTTAATTTCCAACTTGTTGAGTTTCGAGTTCATCTAGTTTGTTTTCATACCGATTTATAAATAAGTTTATTCTTTGATCGAATTCCGTTTCTTTATCGAGTTTAAGTTCCTTGATGGTTTTTTATATTGAAAGTTTGTCTGAAGAGGCTTTAAAGGAGTCGAATGAGTAATTATATGATTATGGCAAAATGAAATTTTAACTTTATCTTGTCAGGCGTATTCTCGTCCTGAAGTTTCATCCGTATTGATAGGGAAATCAGGTGCACCTACATGGAGAATTAGCATGGATTTCCCTATGGGTAGTATCATAGTGCCCATAGTGGGAATTTTATCTTGCGTTACTCTGCTTATTTTTACAGACTCAGCTTCGTTTACTAGTATTTCTTCGTTTAAAGAATTTCGCTTCATTACATTAATATCGGCTACCGTGTGAATTAAAAATTTTGCCTTTATTCTATTGGAATCATGGGGTGGAAATTCTACTACTAGGGATTCTAAATTAAATTTTGAATCAGGATTTTTTTGCGTTTCATCATGATGTATATGCTTGTGTGGTGCTCCTAATTCTTCGTGCTCGTCGTTGCGTCTGTCCGACGACTGGAGTATTAGTTTAAATGGTCTGTATTTGTTGGACAAGGGGGTTGTATAATGATTTTATCCTGAGAATAGTATAGATTAGGATATCCTGTATTTTGCTACGGAGCAGTTGGAAAATAAGGGTTAAATGCATATGGATACTCTTATGGAGGAATATGATTATACGGAAAATTGCAACATTCTTGTGGGTCTGAAATTGTATTTGGTTGTTGATCTGAACCTTCATAGGGGTGTGCAGTCGTTGTAATACGAATATTAGGACTAGGATTATGATCATGTGAATCCAAATAACTGGGGTGAGAATATCTTGAACAATGATAAGGGTTTCTAGGATATTGAGAATTTAACTGCTGTCTTGCTTCGTACTCGAGCGCGTCTTTTAAAGCTGCGTCTAAACTTACAATCAGACGGTTACGTACTTCTACTAAGCTTGTTATACGGTCAGGTAAACCACGTTTGAAAGCTTCGAGGGCATAATCATTCAACCGGGCTACAAGTTGTTCAACAGTCGGATATTTATCTTGAAGAGCCGCTCGAGATATCTTGTATAAAGTCTCTGACGGGCATGTTCTTGCCATCATAACTGGGGATGTTTGCAACCCCTTTTTGTACGGCAAAGCATTCTGCCATGGAAGTCATCATGGCTTCACTGAGTGTGCGATTGATATCGCCAGTAAATTGTATTTGGTTTGGATCGTTAAGCATTTTGATATATAAGGGTAACTCAGAAATGACTAATTTAAATGTCAAGGAAAGAAGTGCCGGGCAAAGCGAGCGAATCAAAAGTTATTGAAACAGGTCGAAATTGTATGAGTAACTTCTATTGTTACTTCTTTACGAGATGAGAATATATATTTCTTTTGTACAGGAAAAACAGCATCAACGTTCGCCAGAGGAAATACTTCAATGATAAAATGCATCAACTATTTTTAATATATAGATTACTTTAAGCAATTACTTTCACTACTCACTGAAGTTTTTGTTGATCACGAGCGGCTAAAAGCTTCGCTGTTACGTAAGTGAAAGGTCTGATCGTAAACGCGTACCTATCACTAGTAAGGGACTGCCTCCGCCGTCCAGTGGTTAGATACAGTAAATGCTGCACGACTACTCTTCGCTCAGAACCAAGTAGAGAAATATCGTCTGTATAAATGAAAAACCTCAAGAGTTCAGTGTCTATGCGCTGTGTCTTGCTCTGGAATGACAGCTTGAGCTGTCACAGAATGGACAATGACAACAATGTAATGATATGTATGACCTGAATCGCGTCTGGTTGAAAAGCGCATAGCTTTCAAGTAAGCAAGAAAATTTGAGTTAAAATGCGGCCAAATTTCTTTTATTTATTGAAGAAACTCAGGAATAGCAAAATTCAATTGTTTTAAAAATGATCTACCCACTATGCCAGAGATCTCGGTTGGGATTTCTGAGGTTATGACGCAGATTGGCCTGAAATATAGAGTCAGAGACGCCCATTTCTCAGTTTATGGTGTTAGGAGGTACTGTACAGATGCCGAAGAAAGTCCAATTGCCCAAATCAGAGAATTGCAGGCAAATAAATTGATTAAACACGCTGTATAAGAACTTTACAGCTATCCTAAGCGACAGGATTATTCGAAGAATTGAGTTTCTGTGGAGGAAGATGTACAAACAACCTGGCTTGAAAAAAAGGTGTAGCAGACTGTCGAGAATTATGGTCCTATCCTTAACTTTCTTTCCGATTTCGCTCTTTCCTGGCAATGCTTGATCCTGAAGTAGATTTGAACCTTTCTTGCCTTGATCTATCTTTTCCAAGCGAGGGAAAGCAAACTCTTTTCCAAATGATTGTGTTACTTATGCTTGGAACTCAATCCTTTGAACACGTTGTATGAATTCTAGCATGCGAAAATTGATTACAGTCGAATGAGTAGATGGGATGGTATAGGCGTTGCTGGTAATGGAATTTTTAGTAGTAGGGCTATACCGATTGTTCACGAACTATTGCCTCCAAATGCACAAGAAGAAAATAGTTTTTCCATTAGATAAACTCTGTCTATTCCGGAAAATTTCTTGTCCAAACAGGAATCTAAAGCATCTTTGAATGCTTCAAGGAGGAGGGGGAGGGGGGGTAAGAGTTTGCAATTTTGGAAAATCTATTTTTATTAGTGTCTTCTCTTATAGTTAAACATTTCAAGAATGTAGTCCCAAAATTTGAAGTCGATCAGAGCAAAACTCTCGAAGTTATTGACTGACTAGTTAGTCTCCTCTCCTTTAAAACTGTAGCTTCGATAGCTGCGTGGGGTCAGAAAGGCAGCGCGCCTACACTATATGAAACACTATACATATATAACATATACATACACTATATAATGGTGACATCGAAGCTGCAGCAGGGAGTCTACTCTATGGAACTGGAATCGATGATTCGGTGTAAGATGAAAAAAAACAAATTTTCACTTTCTTAGGTGTTAAAACTGTAAACTGTAAAGTGGTTCTCAAAACCACTTTTCAAAAGTCCGTGTTCACTAAAAAAATGGCGGAATTTTTCGTAAGAAATAGCAGTTCTCACTACAAATGACCACTACAAGTTTTAAAATGAAAAAAATAATAATCAGAGAACGTTTGGGGAAAAATTTAATGATACTTTGACTAAGTTTTAATGGTTTGATTTTAAATAAATTTGCTCAATCCATATTTATAAGAAAAATATCACAAAAAATGTGGTTTTTTCAAGCTGAAAGCCTCACCTCCCCTTAAAAAGGAAAATATTTCTTTCGGGGGAGGGTATAATTATTAGTATTTTAATCACCCTGCTACAGCAGAATTTTTCCACGGCTTGAAATATCACTTTATCAGCACTGCTCATTTTCCAAATCGTAAGTCTATGATCTTTCCTAGATTTCTCATCTATACGTAGAAGATGACACATGTTGTCCAAGTCAACCCCATAGTTGAATCGCGAGTCATATTGAATGAATATAGCTATTCTAGTACCATCTTCGCTGATACAACCTGCGAGAGGAAGACATATTTCTGTCAAATGTGCCTTCAACTCTCGAAAACGGAATTCCCCTTCTCGTATAGATTCATTTACCTTTTCAATATACGTACTCATAGTTGTAATTAACGGAAGAGAATCCAGGAGATATTTTTGCAAAGTCTCATGCATAGCTCTTCCTCCTAAAATGAATACATAAGACAAAAACAATTCCAGAGATTTGTATCTTCCACCTGCCTTACGTCGCCTTATTCTAGTTTACAAAGTATGCAATATAAAATTTCGTTAACTTAACGTTCAGAACTTCAAACACATGTTTCTAACAATATATTTGAAAATCTAATATCCTAAAATGAAGAAATGTTGGTCAGAATCAGAATCATAGAGTCTTGTTGTGCTGACTTTCCAAACATAACCTTGATGCTTATTGTGTTTTTAGTTTCCTTGTCTCTTTTCTTCGGAGCGTTATGCACAAGATTGAGATGCCTTATATGTATGTATACCATTAAGCCACTTCCCTTTTGGGGTGGGTAGGTATACAGGGTGTTTTTTTTAACTTGAGACAACAAAATATCTCAAAAAATACGCATCCTACGGAAAAAATGTCTGGAATAAAAACTTTTTATTTTTGAGGGGGAAAAAAGATTTGTTAAAATTTACCCCACCTCCACCCCCACAGGAGGCAGAGGTGGGGGTAACTTTGTAATTTCAAATGGCAACCCCAATTTATTATCACAGATTCAGATTCTCCTTTACGAAATACGTAAGTTTTATTCGGAAAATTTGTTTTGATTCGCGATAGATGGCGCTGCAATTGCGAAATTAAGCACCCTGGAGGGAATAGACAACCACTACGTCCGCGTCGTTATTCCTGGGTAGAGCTGAAACGACTGTCCCGAAGAATAAGTCACTAACCAATTTTTTCGAAAACAGAGCGTATCAACTACATTATGCTTGGCTAGGGTGTCGTATCTCCATTTAAAATACATAGGGATACGACACTTTAGGGAAGTCAAATATAGTTGATACACTCTGTATACGGAAAACTTTGTTAGTGACTTATTCTTCGGGACAGTCGAAAGGTAGTGTCGAAAATTTCGTTTTTCCCAATTGCAGCGCCATCTATCGTGAATCGAAACAAATTTTTCGGATAAAACTTACGTATTTCGTAAAGAAAAATCTGAATCTGTAATAAAAAATTGGGGTTGCCATTCGAAATTACAAAGTTACCCCCACCCCTGCCTCCTGTGGGGATGGGGGTGGGGTAAATTTTAACAAATCTTTTTTCACCCTCGAAAATAAAAAGTTTTTATTCCAGACATTTTTTCCGTAGGATGCGTATTTTTTGAGATATTTCGTTGTCTCAAGTTAAAAAAAACACCCTGTATAATTGGACAAAATCCATCGACCTCTTACTTTGTTGACTTTGCGGCTTGCTTCGCTCGCAAGTTTAAGCGCGCCTAGGGCGCGCGACTGTTGATTCTCGCGCTTCGCGTTCGATAATATATTTATCTTGCGCTTCGCGCTCGAACTTTGTGTTCCCCCACATCTGTGCGCAGGCCTTTTGAAATAAAATATCAAAGCATCCACTGGTATTGAAACAAAAGTATTTTCATTGTCTTGTTTCAATATAAAAAAAGTGCGCATCCTATTGAAAAAACATTGTTATTAAACATTTTACTGTAACTTGTGTCGTTTTCACATAAATTTAATTTCTCAATTTTCAATTTTATTTTTCACGATTTGAACTAAAAATACGAATTCTAGCGTAAGGTCGTTCATAGCAAATGCGTAGATATAATTTAGGCAAAGAATTTTGTTAAATAAAACGTTATTGTAGCTTGTGTCCTTTTTACAAAAAGCAACATTTTTCTTCTCTTGACTTTTTCTCATGCCCTGCGTTGTTTGATTTAAAATTTTATCTTTCTTTTGTTTTTTGAATTTTGAAAATCACGCCATTTATGATTTTGTTCTGAAAAGTATCGTTCTCAACTCCTGTGAACTGACGGCTTTTCTTTTCGAAATGAGCGCAATGTTTTTGTAACGAGTCGTAGGTGAGCGCGCCCTCACGTACGACTCGTTACAAAAACATTTCGCTCATTTAAAAAAAAAAGCCGTCAGTCCACAGGAGTCAGTAAATGTACTATTTCTAGCTCAGGGAGGCTCAAAACGTCGACATTCGATGGAATCCGCGAAAGTCATTTTTTACTTAAAACCAATACCTTCTCATTGAGATAAGAATGTCAAAATACATTGAAGCTTAGCATTGCATGGCTGATAACCTTCGATTAGATAAGCTTTGACAACAATTTTGAGGTTCTTCAATTTTTCCTTTTGAATTTCTGTAATTTCAATTCTTCTTCAGTCATAAATAAATGTATGTAATTTGTTATTGATGATTGAACTGCTTTACATTGAAGAAACCAAAAATTCGCCTTCCATAGTTTAATTCAATAAGCAATTTCGATTAATGAAGGCAAAAAGAGTCAAAAACTCATTTGTTGGTAAAATGTGCGA
>CAKNXH010061669.1:31779-50130 GCA_932178445.1 Andricus quercusramuli
ATGAGGTTGGCGAACCAATGCCAACGAAACGTCGTACATTCTACCAATAAATGAGTTTTTGATTCTTTTTGCCTTCATCAATCGAAATTGCTTATTGAATTGAACTGCTTTACGTTCCACCGCCGAGTCTGTTGAATTTAGTTCAGAAGATTGCTGCGATATAGGCTGATTTTTCATTGATGATTGCTTCTTGGGCAGCGAGAGATTGACATTTTTTTCTGGCAATAATTGGCTACAATCAACACCATTAATTTGTGTCTCGGAAGTATCTTAGAATTAGCAGGAGATTTTTCATAAAGCCCGTAGTATTCTTCAGGTCATTTGATCTGATCACGCAGGACTTCAGCTTCAAAGCGTACAAAGGATTGTAAGTCTGCATATGTTTTTCCTCAGAGGAACACGTGCATAACTCATTATCGATTCCAGCCATTATAAATGAATTTTTCAAATGAACTGGAAATTGAGTGCCTAAGTCCCTTTCTGTCTCGACCCACCATATTGAATCTGATTGTGTTTGACCCTGTAACTTTCGTATGTGTTATAAAAATGTCATATTTTATATATAGATTCCTGTGCTTATAAATACCTAGAATTTACATTTGATTTTTAGTTTGAATCTGATAACATAGGAAAAATTCTTTACTTCACTTTTTTTTAATCAAGGTATGTACCTCGATCCACTTTCCCATATTTTTCGAGGTAAGTTTTTCTTAACAACTTTGTTCCTGTGAAAAGCAAAAAGTGTAATTAAATATAATGTTAAGTATATATTCTGTCCCGTATTCTGTTAATCTGGAATTTCAAAGCTACCCTACTTCATTTCGTATTTTTGAGCGAAAAAGGCGTTGCCAAACTGAAAAAGTAGTAAAAAAATGTTTTTTACAAAAGTGTATGTCCGTCTATCGATCGGTCTGTCTGTCTGTAGCAGTAGTAGTAGTAGTAGTCGTGGGTCGTAGGCACGATCACTTTAGAAAAAATTGTCAGATTAGACTCAGCTTTGGCACACTGTTTTCAGGCCTGAAATGTAAGAACGAGTTTGTTAGCCAGCTATTTCGGATTAAAATTAAAAAATAAGGGCATTTTTGAAATTGTTGAGACATCTTTTTCTTGAATGAAAATTCTATGTATAGTTTTTCATAGTACTTGGAAATTCGAACAATTTATCAGGAAGACGTTTTTTGATAGAAAGAAAATTGTCAGAGTCAGAGCATTTTCAAAATTAAAAAAAAAAAGATAATGAGAATTTTTAGCAAACCAACGCACGATATGGAAAAAAGTCAATCAACAAAAAACGTGGACTTTTGGAAGCCCTAAAGGATTATTATAACAATTTTTTTGAAGAATCGAAAATTAAGGTTTTGATACAGAAAAAAAATAATGAAAGAAAAAAAATTCCATTCTGCGGTCAACCCACGCAACCGAATTATATAAAAATGGAAAATCTAGTTCTAATTTCATTCGTCTTCCAAACTTATGTTCTAAGGTGATAACTTATCATACACTATTTATTTATATTTTTATATCAATGTTCCTATTTATTATCAAATTTTATTGTCTACACTTGTCGTTGTTAATACCTATTGTTTTTATTTATTATTTATCATGAGTGACTCTTCATGCTACTTTTAATATTTATAATTTCCTATCAAACTTATTAACAAAACAAAAAAATTGGTTTGGTCACACTTTCATCACTTTTCGGAGAAAATCCGGAGACTGTTTTATACATTTTCATCACTGTTTATCGGGAAAGATTTATGTTCTTGTTTTTTATTTTTTTATTTATAATTTTATTCAAAATTTAGACTATGATGAATAATGTTTGAACAGGTTTCAATAGGCTTGAAAAGGGACTATATCAAGTCCGAAACGTTGCCACTTTTCAATGGAATAAAGTCTTTTTTATACTAATGACCTTTCCATCCGGAGACTGGTTTATACACTAATCGAAGGTCGAAACTGAAGAAAGAAATGCACACCTCCTAACAACTTTTCGGACGGGCGTTGCAAAAAATTGCGTGTGATGCACGTGCGCGTAGGTGATTGGTAACTCGTGTGATTGCATCATTCACCTGCGGTTCGAAGCACTCGTCTACGTTTTCGCACTCACTTCGCTCGTGCGCTAACCACCTCCGGCTTATGTTGCAAAATTCACACTCGCACACAATCACCTATTTTATGCACTTGTATCATAAATAACTATTTTACATTCTAATCCTAATGAGAAGGTATTGGTTTTATGTAAAATTTCACAAATTCGCTTTTCATCGAATCTCCACGTTTTGAGGTCCCCTGAGTAAGAAGAAATAATTTTGACAAAGATGTCTGTCTGTACGTCTGTCTATATGAAGTAGCAGTAGCGGTGGCAGGTCGTAGACACGATAACTTTTGAAAATATGATTGGATTAGACTGAGATTTGGCACACTGTTTTAAGGCCTGAAATGTAAGAACTAGTTCGTTCGCCAGCTATTTTGGATTAAAATGCAAAAAGTGAGGGCAGTTTCAATATTTTTGAGAACATCTTTTGTCTCCAATGAAAGTCCTATGTACGGTTATTTGTACTTGGAAATTCAAAAAATTTATCCCTTCGACTTTTTTCAAACGAACAAAAATTTTCAGAGTCATACCATTTTTAAAATTAACAAGAAAAAAGATAATGAGAATTTTTAGCAAAACAGCGCACGATATGCGAAAAAGTCTAGAGGAAAAAAACGTTGCTTTTTGAAAGCCCTACAATGTTATCATAACAACTTTTCTGATTTTTTCGAAAAATCGAAAATTCAAATTTGGAGCCGACAAAACATAATTAAAAAAAAACATTACATTATGCGGTCAAACCACACAAGATACGAACAAAAATGATGAGATAAAAATCATCTTCTATAAGACGCGTAATTTGTGTTTTAATCGTGAAAAATGACTTCAGAAAATTAACAATAAATCATATTCTTACATTCTCATCGGAATGAGAAGGTATTGGTTTTCTGTACAATTTGGAATAGTCTGTTTTCATCAAATCGCTACGATTTGAGGCCCCCTGAGTCAGAAAAAAATGGTTTTTACGGAGGGGCCTGTGTTTCCGTCTGTCTGTCGGTATGTCTATCTGTAGTAATTGTGGTAGGTCGTAGGAACGATAACTCTCGAAAACATGATTAGATTGATCTGAGTATTGGCACACTTTTTTAAGGCCTAAAATGTAAAAACTATTTTGTTAGCTAACTATTCCGGATTAACCCCTTCACTGCGATGACGTGCCTACACGTCATGGACTAGGTGGGCCTAAACTGCGGATGACGTGTATACACGTCATGAAGGAAACTGCCTGATGAATTGACGAATTTCATTCAAAATTGGTACTAAGGGGTTATTTGGCTCGCTGAATACAAATTCAAGGTCAAAATTCGAAATTTCGAAATGACTGATCCAATATGGCGACCAATATTTTTGGAAAATCCAATGAGTTGGCGGATTTGGATGAAAATTGGTACCAGGGAGTTATTTGGGTCGCTGAATACGAATTCGAGGTCAAAATTCGAAATTTCGAAATGGGTGATTCGATATGGCGACCAAAAATTTTGAAAAATTCAATGAGTTTGTGGATTTGGATGTAAATTGGTACTAGGGGGTTATTTGGATCAGCCATTTCAAAAGTTCAAATTTTGACCTCGAATTTGTATTCAGCGACCCAAATAACCCCCTAGTACCTATTTTCATTCAAATCCGTCAACTCATTGGATTTTTCAAAATTTTTGGTCGCCATATTGGATCAGCCATTTCGAAATTTCGAATGTTGACCCTGAATTCGTATTCAGCGACCAAAATAACCGCTCAGTACCAATTTTCAATTAAATCCATCCAGTAGAACGTCCCGCACATTTTGGGCCCACTTTGTGATTTTCGGTCTGCACCGCTAAGGCATTTTCAAAATTGTTGGGAACATTTATTTCGGTAATGAAAATTCTATGTACATTTTTTTGTAGTGCTTGGAAATTCGAACAATTCGTCCTCACGCCGTTTTTCGATAGAGAGAAAATTGCCGCGCCAACGGCGGTACAGAAAAGTAATTTTAAATTTGCACTTGCCGTGCTGTCAGGCGACTGACACATACTCGACGTCACTCCAAAATTATTCCAGAAATTTTAAATATCAATTAGACTAAATTAAAACAGACTACCTTAAGCTAGCTCAAGAAGAGGGATTTGTGAGGGCGAGAAAAGTACTTTGAAAGTTATTATTACAAGAAACTACATTGTAAAGTTTAATTAAAGTTAGGAACAATTATTACACTGATATTGATGTGTGTGAAATTTATAAACGAGGATTCAAAACCCGAACCATGATTTAGCCGAACCGACCTTCTTCAGTCAGTAATGATCAACAATCCAAACCTCATTATTACATTAATTATTTACTACACTAAAAAAGGAGCTCAACCTAATTTTAAATAAAATATTTCCCACGAAAACTTGCTTAATCATAACATCTCAAAGAATTTTTCCTAAAATAACGGGTCCATCGCACCAAACATGGTATCTGCCCGTGTTAGCTAGGTTACCCTCCTAGTTTAAAATTTAACTTATAAACCCAACTCAACCCTTACACTCATCAAATCTCAGAAAACAAAATAAGAAACCGAGGAATGACGCCTACCTTGGCTCCAGGATCCACAAGTTCTCCTTTCAGTTAATTTTACGCCAGTCCAGCAAAATAGGCTCGTTCGATAGGCAAGCGAAAATTAAAAAAAAAAATTCCTTCCACAAATCTCCTCACAAGTCGATGGCCAACACGGAACTGATCTCCTGTGTCCTCTCCCCTTGCCGGTTCCTTCCCGCTCGCGCCAAATTCTCCGTCTAGCCGGTGTGGCCCTCTTTCACGTGATTTTGCGGGACTCAGGTCAATGGAGTTCGGACCGTATCGGCATGTGGACTGCCGGCCGGCACAAGACGGATGTGTGTTGCGGGCGATTGGAGTCGGTGGCAGTGTTTTTCTCTGCCGGATTTTCTTCAATAAAATGAACTCGGGGATTCATAAATCATTGTAGAACGTCACTTACCTCCTTACCTTACTACTCCAGGTATCAACTCTAACCTACTAGGCAATAATCCTTTACATTTGTTTAATTTCTAATTCCCTAAAATAATAATCTGTCTGGTACTATTATTCTCACAATTTATCACGATAAATTCACTCTCATTCCTGTAAACCAAAGAACAATTTTGATTTCATGAATCCTAACCTAATTTCTACTATGACCTTATTTCAAAATTGAGCTTGTGCCGGCCATTGGAAAATCGTGGTCAATATTTAGTTTCGTTTAATAAATTATGATAGCTCGGGGAAGGATCCGTAACGGGTGACTAGCCACCATGTTACAACACCCCCTCCCAGACTGACCCCTGGGTCCCAAGACCTGCAGGCGTCACCAATCCGACATCCAGATTGCTTTTCAAGTTCAACAGCATAACAGTGTTGAGTGTCCCTTTTAAATAACCCTATCTTAGTGTGATATAACGGGGCATTCCAAACGGTCATACCAAACAGAACAAAACAAATGGTTTTAAACATTATAGAGACAATCTATGACAAATAAAACGTTTGAAAAATAAGCCTGAACATTCCAGGTAACTTGTGGTATATAAAACAAAATGATAATAATTGGTCTGCCATTTGTCAGATTTAGGGTGCCACTGTAGGAAACTGATTGTTGTCGTTTGATATGTATCAACTTGAATCTTTGACATAGGACCTAGCCAACTTTCAATCAATGATAATTTAACGTTACTTACTAGACTGCGGTCATATGTCATAAGTTTCAGACTCAAAGTAATAAAATAAAACAAAAATTCGAAATTCTCGAACAATAACGTTTGAATCATAATACTGCAATCCGGCAGCTGAAGCGAAAGAAAAAGAAATCTCGAAGCTTACAACTAACTGTACACCCTGCAACTGCACGAAAAGGTTTAAAACCAACTAGCGCCGGTTAGGCTACCCAAAATTTCCACGAAAATTGCATACGACTACTTAATGCATGACTCATGCGCCTTCTGAGCTCTTGAACCGTCCCCGGGCGGGACTTGGGAATTTTCATTTTCATTTCCCAGCCGCCAGAGGGAATTTTCGTTAACTAGGTTCGAATGAATCGACGAGTAGTGTTTTAAATCTTTAATATGAGCTTTCTCGATTATTCCGCACTCATCCTGGATTTCATAAACTACTGGTGATACTACTTTTACAACCTTCGACGGACCCGCATATTTCGGGGATAGCTTTCTCGTGACATAATCTACAGCTGAAGACAAAGTATGAGTCCTGCGCCACACAACATCTCCTACTTGGTAGCGGTGTCTCTTCTGCTGCGATTATAATACTTTGCCTGACGATCAGACGCTATATCCAAGTGATGTGCGACTAGGTCTCTGAGGGCTGGCAGTCGCTTAATTCTTCATTCTCAATCCTCTACGGCTAACCGTACAATATCGGGGGCTCCCTCTTCCTGTCTCCTCAACGTTTTTGCCAGTCTAGGCACTCTACCGTAGTTTAAGAGCGCTGGGGACACACGAGTCGAACCTTGAACCGCGGTATTATATGCAAAACCGAAATCGGGAAGATGTTTCTCCCAGCTACGATGATCACCTTCTACGAAAGACGATGTCATGGTTCTTAGCACACGATTAACCCTCTCAACCGGATTGACATGCTCGAACGTATTTGGCTACGTCATTAAACATTGCGGGCCAATAGAAGAGCAGCGACAGACATTGGAAAGTTTTATGAACCCCTAAGTGTCCGGAAGTCGTCGTGTGATGTGCCTCACTAATGGCCTTACTGTGAAGCTCCAAAGGTCACTACGAAGTGATATCCCTCCAAATAAGGTCTAAACTTTTCTACCGCCCATACCCCCGCTAAGCTTTCCTGCTCCGTCACGGTGTAGTTTTTCTTGGCGCCTTGCATGGATCGACTAGCAAAGGCTATGACGTGTTCCACCCCATCTTGTATTTGGGTGAGGACGGCTCCTAGGCCCGTACTGCTTGCGTCCTTTTGTAAACAAAACGGCAAACTGAAATCTGGTCTAGATAGCGTGGGGGCGGAGATTAACGCGGATTTCAATTCTTGGAAGGCCTTTTCCTGGTCTTCCCCCAACTCAAACCTACGGTTTACCTTTAATAATCGGTGGAGTGGTTCTGCCTTTTGAGCGAAATCCTTTGTGAATCGCCTATACTACTATACCATACCCAGGAATCGTCTAAGTTTGCGCAAGTTAGTTGGAGCCGGATAGGATGTTATTGGCTTAGTTTTCTCTGAGCCAGGATGCATTTCCGTCTTATCTACCAAATATACGAGATATCTTACTTCACTACAACCGAATTCACTCTTATCGGGATTAACGGTAAGTCCGGCTTTGATGATCACATCTAAGACTTTCTCTAACCAATGAATATGTTCTTGAAAGGTTTCGCTGACTACAATAATGTTATCCATGTACGCAAATGCATGGGGCTCAAATTCTGGTGTTATCAGTCGATCCAGCAGTCATTGAGACGTTGCTGGAGCTCCAGATAACCCGAATGGCATATGATTGTAATGATAGAGCTCCTTGCTCGATACTGGGAAAGCAGTGAATTTCTTATACTCATCGGAGAGAGGAATCTGATGGAATGCCGGACTAAGGTCAATCTTAGAAATATATCGCCAGATAATCCAAATGTCGGTAGGGGATATTGTCCGTGCGAAATGTGTCATCCGCCGGTACGAATGAATCAAAAAATGGATTAGTATTTGGTAAAGTGGTCGTGACATAAGTCGCATTTGAATGAGTTTCCTCTTCTCGACGTCTCGAGAAACCCAGGAAACTCATCGAAACTTTCCGGAAAGGCTGAAGGAATCATTGTAGAGCAACTCGCGGGCGTATACAATGGTGCGGTATGCGTGTACGGAGAGAACATAGCCACGTTCGTCAAATCACGCGCAAACGTTACACTGACGACATTCGTTGTTGGCGTAAACTGAGGTTCTATAACCGGAAACGCATTATAATTTGGCGAGAAACCCGTTGTCTGGTCGCGCGAAGTTGTCGTAGGGGCATTAGTAGTCTATGGTGGGGATGTCGTATCGAGAGTACGCGTAACGCGAAGCCTTTCCATCTCGGCTGTCAAGTCTCGCTCCCCACTCACGTCCCACGTCTCGTGCATGTGACGACAGTTCTGGTGGAACCTAACCAGGCGCCACATCATCACCATATCATCCCCGTCGGCGTTGAGTTTAAGGTATTCTAGGGTCTCGCGAAGTTCGGTATCTGATAACGAACTGGCCCTATTTATGATACTACTTGTGGTTTCCGCACTCAGCCTATCGACCTTTATGGTAGAATTCTCCATATTGAGAAACTTTGCTGGAAATTCCCTACTGCCCGAATCATTGTATTTCGTTATTACTAACATTCGCGAACTATCTTAAATAGCTCACATCTAAATGCTATGATCATGGTTCGGGTTTCAAATCCTCGTTTATAAATTCCACACACATCAATATCAATGTAATAATTGCTCTTAACTTTAGCTAAACTTTAAAATGTAATTTCTTTTAATATTAACTTTCAAAGTACTTTTCTTGCCCTCACAAATCCCTGTCCTTGAGCTAGCTTAAGGTAGTATGTTTTAATTCAGTATAATTAATATTTAAAACTTCTGGAATGATTTAAGAGTGACGCCGAGTAGGTGTCTGGCGCCTGACAGCACGGTAAGTGCAAATTTAAAATTACTTTTCTGTACCGCCGTTGGCACGGCCATTCAGGTAACGGTTCCCAGCTTACATTTCTGAGAGGCTGGAAAAAGGGTTACCCGGCTAGCTCAGTCGGTAGAGCATGAGACTCTTAATCTCAGGGTCGTGGGTTCGAGCCTCACGTTGGGCGCCATTTTGTAACCCTTTTCCCAGCCTCTCAGGAATGTAAGCTGGGAACCTTACCTAACTGGCCGCGCCAACGCCGGTACAGGACAGTAATTTTGAATTTGCACTTACCGTGCTGTCAGGCGCCAGGCACCTACTCGGCGTCACTCCAAAATTACTCCAGAAATTTTAAATATTAATTAGACTAAATTAAAACAGACTACCTTAAGCGGGCTCCAGGAGAGGGATTTGTGTGGGCGAGAAAAGTACTTCGAAAGTTAATATTGAAAGAAATTACATTGTAAAGTTTAATTAAAGTTAACAAAAATTATTACACTGATATTGATGTGTGTGAAATTTAGAAATGAGGATTCAAAATACGAAACATGATTTAGCCGATCCGACCTTTTTCAGTCAGTAATGATTAACAATCCAAACCTCATTATTACATTAATTACACCGGCACACAAAAAATAAAAAGTGGGCGGTACTTTTGACTACACCTATATATTTTTCTATGTATTTTCACGCGCTGAATCCGAATTTGGTGTCCCTTTTCCCCGTACACCCCCAAAGTTTTGAGTAAATCGCGAAAAACCGTGAAAAATCGCTGAAAATCGCATTTATAGACGTTGGTAAATGTTAGAAAGTATTCTCATGAGTATTTCACACATGATTTCAGTGAATTTTAACGCGCTGAAGCCGAATCCGTTGTCCGTTTTGCTCGTACACCTCCAAGTTTTGAGTAAATAGCGAAAAACCATGAAAACCCATGAAGGTCCACATCCACAGATCTAGAAGCCGAAGACTGCATGGCGCTAGGGTGTGGTGTTCCAAACGGTGTCTCTAGGATACCAAGTTGCCTCCTAGAGTATGCAGACCTTCCCCTCGCATGCGGGGCTATGCAGGAGTGGGCTTACATTTCTGTAGCTACTCGTGGGAACAGCATGGGGATGAATCATCAAAAATTTAACCGGAGTGTGTGCGAGGAGTTGGAGGGTCCGATGGATGTGACGGAGGAGCCTGACGTTAGTCAAAAGACTGAGGCGAAACAAGATATCATGTTGGCGAAAAAAGCTTCAACAGACGCTGGAGAACTCATCGAAAAATTGACAGACGCATTAGAGAGGATGCAGGATTTCTCTGACACGAAGAGGAATATGTTCATGCCAATCAGGCATGGACTGGAGGAAGCACAGGAACTGGCGAGAGAGCTGAGAATGGCCGTAATAACAGCCGATTGCCGGTTTTGTTCAAGCCAACAGAAGTTGGGTGGGCCGCCCGCAGAAAGGCGAGGATAGAGGAAAGGAGGAAGGCAACGCAGAAGAAGAAGAAGATAAGACAATCTGGGACCCAGACAGAAGAAGCCGTGGAAACTCCCGCTACCAAGCTAGGGAAGTGCGAACGGGAGTCCACCCTGAGTCCCTTAGAGGCGAATTCTTCCTCAAAGCCTATCAAGAAGAGACCGAGTACACGCACTGCTGCGACTGCGGTGACCTTGACGCCTAAAAGAGCAGAAGAGAAGGAGAAGCCTGCAACTGACGGAAAACAGGCCAAGCCAACAAGGCGAGCTCGCCCTGAGGCGGTCCTGATAAGACCGACCGAAGGTTCGAGCTACGCGGAGGTCCTCAGGGACCTCAAGCGAAATGTGCAGCCGAATACCGTTGTAGTAAAAATCAAGGGTGTCAGGCCAATCCGAAACGGAGAGGTCCTTGTGGAGGTAGGGCCAAAGGCGGATGGCAGAGCCAAATTGTCGGCAGCCATCAAAGAAGCGGTCGGTGCTGGGGGGAGCGTGCGCGAGCTCGTCCCCCGCATCGAGTCCGAGGTCCAGGACCTCGATACTACCACCGATGCGGCAGAAATTGAGGCCGCCGTTCGTAAAGACTTCAATGAAGCAGCAAGCGGCGAAATAAAGGTCTTATGACGAAGAAGGCCTTCAGAGGTAATCTAAAGGCCTTCGTCGAGATGAGGGAAAAGCTTGCCGCCAGGCTTCTCCGTACGGAACACCTCAAGGTAGGATGGGTGTCCTGTCGCGTGCGGAAGAAGAAGAAGGCCTTGAGGTGTTACCGCTGCCTAGGCTTTGGCCACATGGCAGCGGGCTGCAGGGGTCCAGACAGGAGGTGCGGCAAAAAGGGCCATAGGGCTGCGGGGTGCGAAAGCACCCCTCAGTGCTAACTCTGCGCTGCAAAAGACCACAAGCCCTGGACAGATCATGTGCCTGGGACGAGGAGGTGCAGGGCACTGCGAGAGGCGACCACATTGAGCCAATGTTGAAAGCCGAAGCACGGATTATTGGCCTTACCCCCATGTCCTTGAAGTAATGCGAAAGCGGTTCCGAGGACATGGGTTGACAGAAAGAGGAGGTGAGTTTAGTGGAGCCCTGGGTTAACGACCTCCTCATGTAGGTGCCCTGGTCGCAAGTACAAGCAAAAAAATATATATTCATATGATAACGTTTCTTTAGTAGTAAAACCAGACAAAATGATACACTTTGAGGAAGCAGTAGCTTCTAGATCCATGGATTTGGACCAAAACGGGAGAATAAATGTCTATAAAAGCGATTTTCAGCGAATTTTCACGGATTTTCGCGATTTACTCAAAATTTTGGGGGTGCACGGGCAAAACGGACACCGGATTCGGATTCAGCGCGTCAAAATACAGAGGGGTATATAGGTATAGTCAAAAGTACCGCCCACGTTTTATTTTTTGTGTGCCGCTGTTATTTACCACACTAAAAAAAAGGAGTTTAACCTAATTTTAAATAAAATATTTCCCATCAAAACTTGCCTAATCATAACATCTTAAAGAATTTTTCCTAAAATAACGGGTCCATCGCACCAAACATGGTGTCTGCCCGTGTTAGCTAGATTACCCTCCTAGTTGAACATTTAACTTATAAATCCAACTCAACCCTTACACTCATCAAAACTCAGAAAAAAAGCAAAATAAGAAACCGAGGAATGACGCCTACCTTGGCTCCATAATCCACGAGTTCTCCTTCCAGTTAATTTTACGCCAGTCCGGCAAAATAGACTCTTTCGATCGGCAAGCGACAATTTCCAAAAAAAATTCCTATCACGAATCTCCTCACAAGTCGATGGCCAACACGAAACTGATTTCCTGCGTACTCTCCGCTTGCCGGTTCCTTCCGGCTCGCGCCAAATTCTTCGTCCAGTTGGTGCTGCCATCTTTAACGTGATTTCCGGCACAAGACGGATGCTCCCTTGTGTTTTGACAGGTATCAGGTCCGGCATGGACTGACACCTCGACAATACTCTTTTCGGTAGAAGTTATTCTTGGGAGTCTGTATCCATCTCGAGCGGACCCCGTAATGCTGTTTAGTGCGTCGCGACCGTGGATGAGTGTGGTCAGCTTGACCAAGTGAGGTTGTGCGGCTGGCATTCGTACATCATTGTAGGACGTCACTCACCTCCTTACCTCACTACTCCAGGTATCTACTCTAACCTTCTAGGCAATAATCCTTTACATTTGTTTAATTCCTAATTCCCTAAAATAATCCATCTATTATAGCTCAACTATAAAAGTTGAATCGTAAAAAATGACATAAAATATTAACAAATTGTGTTTTTGGAAAAACGACACAAAGTGAAATGAAATATTAATTTACATGATTGTGTTTTCATAGGATGCCCACTTTTTTATTATAAATACAAGATAGTTAAACATGTCTGTTTCAATATCAATGCATGTCGTGGACGCGCAGATATTGATTAAAGTTAAAAACTGTAAGTCGGAGTGAACGCTCTTCATGAGCCAGCACTGAGAAGGCCCACCGGAGAATGATGGAATTTTTCGATAAGCTGACGAGATTGAAGGGTTGGTCACAGGGGCGAGGACGAGTGAAGGGTGGCGTCACTTTGAAAGTTGACGATTGACAAGTGCATCGACCGTACGCGCTAAGGTCGTTCGCTTTCCGAAGAAACGATTATCGAGTTTGAATTGGTTTCTCCAGTAATTTTATTGTTTTTTCGTTTTGTTTCATTTAACTCCACATCTTTCTCACGTAATAAACTATCAATTTGTCACTCATTCATTAGTTTCTTATTAATCTTCGTTCCGTGCCGTAATTTATTGTTTTTTCTTTAATAAATCTGAATTCAGTGCATTTGTGCATATTAAATCATTTGATCAGAAACACTCATATTTTATTTACGCGATTTACTCAACCATCCAAGTCTCTATCCAAGTGTTCCTCAAAATCTGGAACCGATAATTCAAAGCGGTTAAGTACAAGCGCGCGAGAGAGGAAGCGTAGAGAAATTCAACTCCGTCTAGCTGAGGAACTTCTGCGACTCGAAGAAGAAGCCCGATTACAGCTTGAACGAAAGGAAGGGCTTATCAGAATACAAGCTGAAAGAAAATTGGCTGATCTCGAGAAAGAAAGCAGGCAAGATGACACAGAGGATGACATCAACGAAGAAGGTATCAATGAAGATGAACGATCGGTGATTCCGGAGGTCCGTTCGTGGATTTCGAGGCAAAACGTTCGAGAGTAGCCGCGGGAAGCGACGAATAAGGGTGAGCGATCTATCTCACCACATTCCCATAAGTCACGTTACACAGTGCCGCGGGCGTCGCAGATCGAGCGACAGGAAGTCAGGACGGGTAAGCGAATTAAATCATCGTACTCCCTCAATCCAGAAATTGGAGCTGGAACGACGGCAAAATTTGATCAATACATCGCGAGACAAACAATGGGTGAGGATCTTCCTTTATTTAGCGGCAAAGTTAATGATTGGTTACTGTTCATAAGTACTTTCCGACAGAGTACTGTGGTTACTGTGGTTACTCCGCAAATGAGGATGTGTCACGACTTCGACGATGCCTTGGAAAAGGTGCGGTCATTACTAATGACATCTTGGGTAGACAAAATCATGGAGATTTCAGAAAGATGTTTCGGGCTACCCGCATATGTGATCCAGGCGCTGATGCGCAACGTGACGGTGTTTCTGCGTGTGAAAGACAATACGCCAGACTCTATTATGACATTCGCGAATGCAGTTACAAATTTAGTCCCGACGATAGAAAGCCTAGAAAAACCGGACCATCTCATCAATTCGAACCTAACCCATCAACTCATTCAAAAACTATCGATCGGTCTGAAACATGGATAGGGGGACGAGTTAGGACAAAGATAATCTCGGCGACTCTTATGAATTTCGTGGATTTCCTGGAAGAAGAGTCGGAGACGGTAAGCGCGTATTTTAACCCACTTCTAGACGGGAAGCAGGGCATAGACAATAAATCCGTGTTAAAGTTAGCCGATAATACCGAGCAGAATGAAATTAAGTGTGCGTAATATGAAAGAAACCATGTGATCGGAAATTGTGCTGCGTTCAAAAACTTCGACATTGACGCGCGGTGTAAGTGGGCAACAGGGGAAAGAGTGTGCTTTAAATGCCTGTCAAGAAAGCACCTCTTACGACAATGTAAACGAAAGCAGTGCAGAAAAGATAACTGGACGAAAGGACATCATCAGGTTTTACATAACGATCGCCGCGAGACACCCATTCCTGACATCGCGTCCGCGATATTTTCCCGAAACGAGTACCAAATGCTTACTATTGATCCACCACACTGAAGAGCAGGAAGAAGTCAGTCGACTACTGAAGAATTTCTGGACCGTAGAAAGTTTCGCTGCTAACATGCAAGCGAGGGTCTTCCGTTCCAAAGAAGCTATATGGGCCGAAGAGATCTTGAATCATACTGCTCGAAAAGAAGACGATCACTGAGAAACTGGATTGCTTTGAAAGAAGGACTCGGACGTGCTTCCAGAAAGCACAAGAAAGGCAGAAAAATGATTCCACTCTCTAGAGAACAAAATGAGAAAAGACTCTCTATTCGAGCAGCAGTATGATAAGATAGACGAATATCTAAGGAAGGGATACGCGCGACTGCTATCGGCTGATCAGGCGAAGAAGACGAATGACAGGACCTGGTACCAACCTCACCCTATCGTGACAAATCCTAACAAGCCTGAGAAAATTCGGCTAGTCTTCGATGCTGCTGCTAAAAGTCAGGAAGTAAGCTTGAACAACAAACTGCTAAAGGGTCCCGACCTTCACAATTCTCTGGTGGGAAGTCTCTCAATTTTTCGAGAACGAACCATAGCGATTTCTGGTGATTTGAGAGAAATGTTACATCAGGTAAGAATTCGTGAGGAAGATCAAGGGAGACAACGATTACTAGGATGAGACAAGAGTGCTGGTGAGTTGCCTCCCTTTCAGATGGAAGTCATGGTCTTCGGGGCAGTGTCATCGCCTTACGTTGCTCAAGAGATCAAAAACCGCAACACCGAAGGATTCAAAGAAGAGTTTCCAGAAGTATGCCGATCAATCATCGAGCGTCACTACATGGATGACTACCTGGACAGCGTGGACACCGAAGAAGATGCTATCCGAAGAGCGCAAGAGGTAGCTTATATCCATCAACGAGGCGGCTTCGAGATCAGAAACTGGATGTCCAACTCTCCAGAAGTTCTGAGCTCGTTTCCGTTGGAAGCCGTCGCGCAGCGCGGAGAGCAGCTAGCCTTCAGAGAAGAGGAATTCGCGCCAGTCCTGGGGATGATCTGGCCACCGAAGAAAGATGTGCTAACACTTACCGCTGATTTTCCCCTTGAGGTTAGTAGATTGATTAGCGGAGAAAAACAACCGAAAAAGCGCGGAGTACTGAAACTAATGATGTCAGTTTTGGATCCCCTGGGACTCTTGACAGTAATGACAGTAATGAGACTGGAGCTTTAAGCAGCGGTGATGGAAAGCCGACTGGCTGAGATGATAACCTCGCAACACACTTGGAAAATTACGAAAAAGATGCTTTGGAACAACTCACAAAACGTGATAAAGTGGATCCGTTCTGAATCAAGGAGATACCCTCCGTTCGTGGCTCGTCGAATTGCTGAGGTATTAGACCTGACTTCAGTACTGGAGTAGAAATGGGTTCCAACGAAGGAAAACGTGGCTGACGATGCCACCAGAGACACCGCACACATCGAAGTGTCTTCCACCAGCCGCTGGTTCACGGGATTAGAATTCCTTATTCGAGAACAAGACGAATGGCCGAAGGAACCTTCAAGATAGAGTTTTCTGAAGATGTGAAAAAGGAAGTCAAGCGTGAAGTAATTCTCCTGATGGGTAATCCAGAAAAAACTATTCTTGATCGTTTCAGATTGACTTCATGGACACGACTGATCCGCGCAATAGGATGGGTGCTGCGCTTCGTGAACAGGTGCCGCAAACGCGACACAGGCAGAACTGTGGAGCTGACTGGACCAGAAGTCGAGAAAGGCGAGATTGAATTGTTGAAGCAAATCGTGAGCTTCGAGAGGCGCTAGGAGAATTCAACCAGGAGGAAATACAGTGACAGCTGGCTACAGAGAAGATCGAGTGGCACTTCATTCCACCTTGAAGTCCTTATATGGGAGGCTGCTGGGAGGGACTCGTTTGGATCCGTAAAACGAGAGTTAAAGGATGCACTGAACGAGCAAAAGCCGAAGGAGGAAGTCCTTCACATCATCTTTGCTGAAGCTGAGTACTCGGTGAACAGCCGCCCTTCAACCTATGTTTCAAATAATCCTGACGATCCTGAGAGCTTGACACCAAACCACTACGAGAGTCATGGAGCCCCTGGGATATTTAAACCCGATGGTGCGTTTCTCAGGAAACAGTGGCGTAAGGCACAGGCTATGGCTGATCTGCTCTGGAAACAGTGGATACGGGAGTACTTGCCACCGCTCAAACGCTGCACAAAATGGTGGATACGCGGAATTATATCTACCGTATTTCCAGGTAAGGACAAGCAGTTTCGGGTCGCCGACGTGCGAACCAGAACAGGAACCTACTGGTGACCAGCCACGAAAATTTGCGTCCTCGAGAAACAAAATGGTATTTCTACTCTAGGAATACAGGAGGGGGAATGTCGTGGACGCGCAGATATTGATTAGAGTTAAAAACTGTAAGTCGGAGTGAAAACTCTTCACGAGCCAGCACTGAGAAGGCCCACCGGAAAATGATGGAATTTTCTGATGGGCTGACGAGAGAGAAGGGTTGGTGAGAGGGGCGAGGGCGAGTGAGGGTGGCGTCAGTTCGACAGTTGACGATCGGCAAGGGCACCGAGCGCACGCGCTAAGATCCTTTGCTTTGCGACAAAACGATTGTCGATTTTGAATTGGTTTCTCCAGTAATTGTATTGTTATTTCGTTTTGTTTCATTTGACTCCGCATCTTTTTTACGTAATAGACTATCAAATTATCACTCATTTATCAGTTTATTATTAATCTTTGTCCCGTTCCGTAATGTATTGTTTTTTTCTCTAATAAATCTGAATTCCGTGTATTCGGCAATTTTAAATCATTTTATCCGAAACGCTCATATTTCATTTACGCGATTTACTAAATATTTTTCAGCTACTTATAAGCATCAATTAACAATGCATATTATGTATTGTAATAAAATAGATTTATTGGAATGACACATCTTCAGGCTAGCTGAGAATTGAAATTAGTGCAAAATAAGAAATAAATATTAAGGTAATCATGATAAATAAAAATTGTACATTATTTCACGATATCTGAATTAGCAGTAACAGATGAGGGAAAAAAGTAAATATTAATTTCATATTCACCGAACTCTAGGTTTCAGTCCAGTATCGGTGGTTTCCTGATAATAGCCTTGGCCACAAATCGCGGGGATCTAAACGTAAACATTCAGCGTCGTGTAAACCGTTTGCAATTGAAATACATGATATTGCGCGTTAAACCCGGAGGAGCTTTAGAAAAAGAGAATTCACAATCATGAAATTGTACTTATCGATGCTTGACCCTTAATTTGGAAAGGTCTGAGATCCAACAGACGCGTGCCCCTGGTGCGCTCAAATTTGCGAGGACCGCTCGCAAAGGTCGCTCCTGAAGGTCCAAATTCAGGAAGCACAGAAGAAAAACTTTCGCGAACAGCTCCTCGACGAGAGGATGCACGGAATCTTCCACGCAGAACTGAGAAGGATCATTCAATGTCGTATGAACTAACGTTTGCTTTACGTTAATCATAGGGATTGAAATCGGGAAAAAGTGTTTCATTTTGGCGTGTCAAGACGGTGTTTCTTCCACTTTAGCATACCGTGGCCACATTTCGAGTCAAGACATTCCCGATGATATCTGTGGAACGTGACATCCCAGTGGGCAAAAAAATTAAGGATGTCCTAGAGACGTCTTCGGGACATCCCTAAGACGTCTTTTGGAACATGTCTCTAGGACATCCTAGGGATGCCTTCAAGACGTCCAATGTCAGTACGAAAGATGTCATGAGAACGTCTTATGTCTTTAAGACGTCCTTAGGACATCTTTAGGACATTGGACGTCTTAGAGACGTTTATTGGACTGACATTGGACGTCCTGGGGACGTCCCAAGGACGTTCTTGGGATGTTCATGGTTTTGTGCCTACTGGGA
>CAKNXH010061669.1:55130-117922 GCA_932178445.1 Andricus quercusramuli
CATAAGATACTACTTCGTCCGAAACATTGCATTCTTGCCGGGGCCTGCGGGCCCTATTCCGTTTGTGCCTGCACGATTCATCAGAATTGTAAATTAATCTTGGATGCTATTAAAATGAGGCAACTCGCCGAACATTCGGAAAACTCGATAAGTGATTATAAGGGCTGTTTACAACAAATCACTTTTAAGAATCCTAATGCAAATTACTGCGAAAATCCTCATGCGAGTTGCTTCGTTGATGGTTGTGAAAAAACACAGCAGTTGCGAGTTTTTTACAACTTCTACAACTATTATTGCAAGAAAAAAATTGATGATGTAAAATTCAGTAACTGTACTGCGACAGACAGGTCTACTTTGCAAACTCTAACACTCCCTGCATGAGACTTCATAGACGAATTATGTAATGAGTTATTGCTTTCAAAATCTCATTTATTTATCTCAAAACAACAGTCACAGCTTCTTTGATACGAGAAAAAATCATCTAAATGAGGTTGAAATACTCGTTGTATTGGATTTCAATAAAAATTACAAATACGTAGTAGAAGAGTGCCACAAGCCTTTCATTTGAATAACAACCAATGCACTGTATTCCCTGTAGTATATTACTATAAAGAAAACTCAGAAGTGGAACTTAGAAGTTGATACCACATGTGAAACAATGTCTCCATGCAAAGAAAATTATTTATTTTAGCGATGGTGCGAAACAGCACTTCAAAAGCATCTTAAGAATATAACGATCTTCTTCTACAGTCAATAGAAGCGTAAAAAGTCAGTAGGTCCCTAAAAAGAAGATTGGATATAGCTCCTGAAGTCCCACAAATATTGTAAAATCATTGAATTGTAGTAGAGAACGATCAATCGCTATTGATTAAAAGGCACTCCAATGCACTTGATGGTTTAGTACTCATATCTTGATATAAACTAACTGAATATTGATTCAAAGCCAAAAAACGATATGCATTCCACACACAAATGTTTGCCAAAAACCAAGTTTGGGGTTTCAAAACAGGGAATTATAGGTTTATGAGATTATAAAGTTCGGAGTTGGCGCATTGAGAATCCAAATGTTCGTTTATTTTCTGATTATAGCTGATATATTGAATCCGCCATTTTTAATGTTGGTGATCTGATTATAGATTAGTAATAGGCGACCTCAAAAACGGCCGCGTAATTCTTCTCAAGTGGATTCGAGCGATTTAAGTTGCTTAAAGCTGAATTGATTGGCGTATATCCGTCATATTGTATTCGCCAATTTGTATTTTGGTATTTTTAAGTAACAACCTTATTTCATCGACTTCTTCCAGACCATTCATTCAGAATTATTGTACATAAAAATTACGTTTCGGAATCAGACCGATTCCCTCATCAGATTATCTATTATGGAATATGAATAATTAGAAACATATTATGTAAGAAAATATATAAAATATAATAGTAATCTCTCCTAGTAGAAGCTTTCCTGATATCTTCGTTAACGTTAATCCAGTGTTTAGTAGTAAAAAAAGGCCTCCGGGTGGTCCCTTTCAAAAATTATTTTTAAAAACATCGTTGTGTTGAACGCAATAACATTCAATACGTATACGATATGAAGGTATCAGAAGAGCTTCTACTAGGAAAGATTACTATTATGTTTTATAAATTTTCTTACATAATATGCTTCTTATTATTCATATTTCATAATAGATAATCTGATGAGGGAATCGGTCTGATTCCAAAACGTCATTTTTATGTACAATAATTCTGAATAAATGGTCTGAAGGAAGTCGATGAAATAAGGTTTTTCCTTACAAATTCTAAATTGTTATTCCCAGACGTTGAATCAAGAATATTTACATCACGAAATTTCTTTTCATATTGTATTTTGGTATTCTTATCACAGATTCGTAATCAGCAACCTCGATAATCCCGGAGAATTCATTTTTAAGACGATTTCAGCAATTTCAGTTACTGAAAGCTAGATTGCCCGTCATACATCCTCCATATTGGGCCGCCATTTTGTATTTTGGAATTTTCATTGCAGATTCATAATCAACGACCTCGAGAACTAGCGAGTAATCATTTTCAAGTTCATCTGAACAACCCGAGTTACTGATTGCTAGATTGTTTGGCCTTTATTCGCCATATTCAATCCGCTATTTATATTTTGGTATTCATGTTACAGAGTCGTACTCAGCGACTTCGAAAATTCCCATGTGATGATTTTGGCACGCAAGTATCTTAGGGATACGAAATCGTGATTGTTTCGCACATCTGAGAGAACCGATCACAAGGACAATTATTTAAACCAATTGTTTCAGGAACAGTCACTGTAAATCCCTCTTAAGGTCTTCACATACCTCTCCTTCTTTTTCTTGTCCTTAGCATTTATTTTGTAGTCGGTCGTAGCCAAGAATTCGATCACTAATATAGTTCATTTCTCGAAGTCCTGGAGGACAATCGTAGTTCCAGAAAATTCTCCACTTCTCATTTTCGACAATTAACTCTAGCTATCTCGGAGCGTTCCGCAGGCCAGAGTCGCGGCCAATACCGTAAACGCGAGAAAGATGGTAGTAAATCACTCTTGGGGCCGCATTGTGTCTTTGCACCATCCTTGCACGTGAAAATGAAACCAGCGGTACCTGAATTGACTCCTAACGATCTGAGAAGCATAAAAGTTTGCTCCTTCGATAAGGGCCAATTTTCTACACTTCTGTGGAAATTTCTGTCCATTATGTTGTCGAAGAGCTATTGGTGAATTTTTTCAACCTCTGCTTCCTTTACTTAGACTTTTAGAAGTGAGGCATCTAGGTGAAGTAATGCACTTCCCTCACTTCTGTTGTCGAAATTCAGGCCAAGGGTTTCGGCCGCCTGCTCCGAACTTTCGTGAAGGAACGCTCCTTTGTGAATCGGTCTCCTGTTTCCTTAAAAGGATTAAGAGATGATTCCTTTCATTTGCTGAGATGTAAGCTGTACCCACGATATCTTGGTTATAAAGACATTGGAGATTTAGAAGTCCGCGCCTGCCTTCACGACGTGGAAGATATAATCGCAGAATGAATTATTCAGACCCGTCCCCTGCAAGCGGATCTACGTGGGCAGTGTTTCTTATTTTCCTAGCTTCTCGTGGGACAAAATGCCAAAACAATTAAAAAAACAAAGTATAAACGATGACAATTCCGTTTCGGGCCCCTCATCTAACCCACCGCCAAAAGTGGAAGGCTCCGTAAGGGGCAACCGACCATAGGCGGTGCGAAATAGTGATGATAGTGGAGACAATCTTGTCGGAACGATAGAAGTGCAACTAACGAAACTCTGCCTAAGGAGAAAGAACCGTTGTGGTGCACCAAGGAAGAGAGCCCGCAACGCGCGACTCTCAAACAGCAGCCAAGGCAGTGGCTGGTCTGGTAACACAGGGCCTCACTTTTGCGCAGATGGTCAACAACGCCCTGGTAAGAGTTTTCGTTGCATCGAGTTATCCTGGTAACAGTCTAACTCTCGAGGATTTGAACAGGTTGAAGGATGAAATCTCTAAAGGGATTGACGTGCTATCTCGAAAGGGACGCGCCCCCAGATTCGACGACATCTTCATCAGTTCGGGGGCCATCGTTGTGAAGGCCGCGGAGATCTGGTCGAGAGACTGGATTGTGGAAAAAACCCCAACGTTTAAACTTAAAGAAGGTCTAAACTTGGAAGTCAAGGGAAGGGAGTGTCTGCGAAGGTACCCCAGAGCGACCATACTGATTCCCGGCAACCCTGAAAGTCCGGATACCTGAAAGTCCTGAAGTCAGGATCCAGGTCCTGAGCTTCCAGAAGCCGTCTCTACGAACAGATTCGTGAAAGATGTTTGCCGACAGGCAGGGATCCAAGCCGAAGGGAAGAGGCTTGATTCTACTCGTTGGTCATTCCGAATCCTGAATCAGAGCCCTTTCAGCTCTAGTTCATTGACCCTATCTAGGAGCGAGTAGGTTTACCTTCCGAGTGATTCAGCTGGGATCCGCAGGAGTCCTAGAAGCATCCGGAGTTGCCCCGAACTAGCCTTTCAATGGCTGAGACGAGAATCTCCATTACGCAGATTAATTTGCATCATAGCAAAGGCGCCTACGCGGTTCTAGCCAGACGCAAGTCCGTGGTGCAGAAAGGGCTTGCTCCAATCCAAGAACCCTGGTTATACAGGGAAAGGATATGTGGCTTGTCAGGATGTGGCTCCATATATAAGTGGCTACGCGAAAAAACGCTAAGGGCATGCGTAGCCGTCGAAGGTATGGATGCGATCTTGGTGCCTAAATTCTGCTCAAGAGATCTCACCGTTATTAAGCTAAGACTCAGGGGCAGTAGCGGAGAAAGGCTAGATGTATTTATTGCGTGAGCTTATAGCACACATTGCGGCCATAGCACACATAGCGGGCACAGAGCTGAAGATTTTGAATCGGGGTGATACTCCCACATTTCAGACTAAAAACAGAAGTGAGGTTCTCGATTTCACTCTATGTTTAGGTTTACTGAGAAGCAGGGTAGAGGTCTAGAGTGTCTCCGATGAGGAGTCTCTTTGGACCACAAACATATTCTGTTTTGATAAACACTAGGAAAACCGATGGTTTCTAAGATCAGAAAGCCCAGAATACACTTTGGGACTCATGCGAAGAGGAACTCAAAGGGTGGCTTGCGGATCTCCCCACAAGCTCTCACCGACCTAGAGAGACTCGGTAAGAAGACAAGAATCTTGTGCAATAGGGCAAATAGAAATAAATTGCCTTCGGACTGGGATATCTATAAGACGGCCTAGTGTGAATACAATAAAAACATGAGAAACTATAAGCAGGAAGATTGGAGGGGCTTTTGCGAGGAATCGAAAAACATTCCGGAAACAGCGAGGCTCCACAAGATCCTGGAGAAAAATCCAGAAGTTCGCCTCGGGCTCATAAGGCTCGATAATGGTGACTTTGTCGAATATGAAAAAGCAACGCTGATTTACCTGATGGAATTTCACTTCCCAGGGTTTCAGCTAATCCGAACCGATCAAGAGGAGAAAGGCTGGGGCCAAGGGGTGGAAAGGGCCAACTGGAATTTCGCCGCTAAGGTCGCTGATTATAAGCAGTTGGAATAGCCCGTAGGGTCCTTCTTTCCCTTTAAATCACAAGGGGCGGATGGCATTTATCCAGAGCTTTTACAAAAATGCATTAATTTAGTGTTACCTCCTCTGACGAAATTATTTAGGGCAAGTATAGCCCTTAAACACGTGCCATCGGCATGGAAGGATGGCAGAGTGGCCTTCATACTAAAACCTGGGAGAGAGGGGTACTCTGCTGCCAAAAATATCTGACCAATCATCCTAACGTCTTTTATCCTGAAGACGTTGGAGAAGCTGGTCCACAGATACATTAGGGATGAAGTGCTCTTGGCCTCTCTGCTGCATAGAGGGCAGCATGCTTCTCAGGCAGGCTGCTCGGTAGAAACTCCGCTTAATGCTGTTGTGGCAGAAGTGAAGCAGCAGTTGGAACAAAAGGGGTATGCTGTGGGAGCATGCTACGCCGGAGAAGACTTGAAACCAGATAATGTGAAAGCCTAGTAAGGGGGACAGCTCCACGGGGTTGCCCACGTATGGGTGTCCTGTCACCCCTCCTGTGGTGCATTGTAGTGGATGGCCTTCTTCGAAGGCTAAATAAAAAGAGGTACTATACTCAGGGATATGCGGATGACTTTGTGATCCTAGTCAGGGAGAATCATCTGTAAACGCTGTTGGGCATTATAAGGTCGGCGCTGCGCATCGTAGAGCTGTGGTGCGATAGCTCAGGATTCTCGGTGAATCCGGAAAAGACCAACCTGGTAATTTTCACGAGAAATAATAAAGTTCCGAAAGTTGGAGCTTCTGTATTCTGTGGTGGGGAGCTGACATCTTCAGATTCAGTTAGATATCTGGGAGTGATCCTAGATAGCAAGCTAAACTGGGCAAAGCAATTTATCATGACTTTTCGGATATGCAGGAGAGCCTTTGGGTTGACGTGGAGACTGGGGCCTAACATGCTTGCATGGTTCTATTCTGCTGCTCTAAAACCGAGGATCCTACATGCGGCCGTGGTCTGGTGAACACGGGCAAAACTCAAAACAATGCAGGACAGGCTGTGAAGATCACAAACACTAGCATTCAGGGAATCGACTAATGCAATGAGGACTACGCCTACAGCGGCGATAGGATTCATGCTCTGTGAGGAACCCCTACACGTTGCGATAACCGCTAGAATGGCACACGCGATGGGCTGCCTGGGTAGAGCAAATAGATGGAATCGGGGGACTAGACACATACTAGAAACACTAGGCTCCCGAGTGATATCAGCGCACAGCTGACTCTACAGATGAGGTAAGACAAAATAACAAAACGCTTCAACTTTGCCAAAGCAGATGGTTCCATGGTAGAGGTCAGGAGCAGGAATTGATGACAGTCACACTGATAGGAGAAAACGCTGCTGGCAGACAGATTTCTATCTGCTTGGACAGCCAAGCGACACTAGCTGCAATAGGGAAACCAGACGTAACATCAGAACTGGTTTGAGAATGCAAAAAGGCAAGTAACCAACTTGCAGAAAGAAACAAAGGGAGCTCTTCATGGGCTTCCCGCCCGTATCAAAACTCAGTAACTAACTATGCACCCATCAAACTACCCCGAACGTGAAAAGTGTGAAACAGGAAGGCAAAAATATTAGTGGCAGATACCTTATTCAACGCCCACAGATTTGATGACAAAATCTGTCGACGAAGATGCTTGTATTTGCTTCGGAGAACTCTTTCACTGATGTTACGTCCTGAGTGCGGCTTTGAGGCCTGCCCAGGTATGACATGTCTCTCCAGTGTCAAGATATCTAATAACACTTATATCCACAAGTTCAAGGTCATCGGGAACGCCAATAATCCTTCCTTTCTTCAAATGAATCTTGGCACAATTGTCCAATCCAAAGCCTATACCTATCTCTCCTGTGTACTTCTTGTCGATATTTAGAGCAAGTTGAAGTTTGCTTGCACCAGAAGCATAGATCTTCAGGTCATACGCATCAAATACATGAGTGACCATATGCTCACGATGATTCGTGTCATTGCAGAAGTATCCAGGAAAACTTCGTATTGCGAGAGATAGAGGCAGAAGTGTTTTATTACCATGTTCTATCCATGAACGGTCTACCAGATGTTGTATCGTCAATCACACATTGAACACGGGACGCATTCTGTCTTGCCCATCCAATCTTCTTGTTCAGTTAATGCAAGTGTCTTTTGGTCTCTTGATCCATCGTCGGTTTTAGCACTCGATTTGAATCAGCCAAAGCTCTGAACAATTGATGGTCCAATGGTTGGACTGCTCCGAGACATCCTCACGAAGAGAGGCGTGCATTTGAGCCAGATCTTTGGCCTTAAGAGGAACCTGCATGTCAATGTTCCTCCTCGTCCTGAAATCGCAATCATCACTCAGTAGGTACCTGCTCTCCACGGTTAGTCTCTCTGTCGCTGCCTTATCTTTGTCTGCAGCTTGTTCAACCATCCTTTGAGGAAGCGCTCCACGTACATATCCATTTTGTTAGAGGTAGGAACGTTGATTATACAATGACTTTTGCGAAACTTGCTGTAGCTCTAGGTGTTTCTGGCACCACAAAGTGCGCGTACGCGCTATAAAGCGACCCTGAACAGGGATAATGCTGGCATCGTAGCAGTCTAGCAAGTCATCCTCAAATTTGTTTCGTCGACTCAATGTAGACGTTTCGCTGGTTCGTCGTCGTGTTTCCATTGAATTTATTTTCAGCACCCCGAACTCTAGGCTGATCGGCACTGTATGCCGACCCGTTATCGGGTGCTCTGCGCGTTTGATCATTTTGTACCGTATCTACAACATTTTGGTCTTCCAGTGTCACCGTTTAAGGAACCTCACTGAAGTGCCATTCAGCTTTTGACACGATTGTTTCAACTCCGCTTGGGGTTTATTTCTTCGAGGACCACTCTGGACAATTGTACGCTACTGCTCATTAATTATTGTAATCATATTCAGCAGAAACTCGTGGAACAGGGCCCCTTCATTCGAAAATCGAGGACGCTTTCAGTGCCAATAACCCAAGAGTGTGGGGTGCTGAAAATAATTTGATTGGAAACACGACGACGAAAACGGCAAAACGCTCACATTGAGTGGACGCATCGACTCGAAGATGACTTAATAGACTTCTACGTTTCCAGCCTTATTCCTGTTCATGGAGGTTTCATGCCGCGAATGCACACATTTTCTAATGTCAGGAACACCCAGAGCTTCAGCACGTTTCGTAACAGTCTATGCGAAATCAAGCTGCCTTCTTCTCGAAAACTGGATATTAAAGCAGAGCGCTTTGCCAATTGCTGTGTGAACAAGCCGAAATCGAAAAGGAGGAAGCGATATTAAGGCTAACAGTGGAAAGCAGGCATCCCCTGAGAGATAATAGCAATTTCAGGATAAGAAGTGACATTAGCGTCCAGTTTCCTCGTAAGCTCCATCGTCTGGCTGAGATGGATCCATCCCCTCGTGAGGATATTTTGGAGGAGTCTGATCGCCTCACAGCGATCTTATAACATTTGAGGGGGCATGGCCATCAATCACAGCCGAAGAGGTGAAGAAATCACCTAAGGGCACAAAGAACTTTTCTGCTGTAGGAACAGATGATATGGACTTTGGATTGGACAAGTGTGCCAAGATATGAATCGAGAACGAATTACTAACATTCCCGGGGACTAGTATGTTTGCCGTTCTGATTCTACTCTACTCGTTTGGTGTAGTTCCATGGGCGAAGCACGAACTTGTTTTCCTCGATATCGCCACACGTAAGATCATGCATGTGCAGAACTGCTGTCTGATAGCATAGCTTACAATAGTACGTGACTTTTATTAACGATATTATGAAAATATGATTGTAAGCCTAGAATGAGTGAAGTATATTGTGTAATGATATTGGTTCTATTACAGCTGGAGCATTGTTTTTCTTTTATTTTCTACTCAAAATTGAGTTTTTATTTAATTATTTTGCAATTTTTACTAGATATTCTTAGGAAAGAAGTTATTTCCCTAAAACTATATGTATATATTTTTCATTCAAATTATTCGCTTAAAGTCAACTTCTTAGAACCATAACTCTCAAACTTTCAGAGATAGAATATCCGATTATTTCTTATTCTGCAGAAAATTTCAAGCACTTTAATTCTTTTTGAGGTGTTTGGAACATAGGATGGACTGGAATAACGCAATTTTCAAAAAACTGATTTTTTCCCACGTTTTCACTATTTTTTAAAAACATTGAAGGGTTTCAGTTCTCATAAGATTTTCAGCACCTGTAGCTCAGACGATAGCGCGTCAGACTTCCATGCAGAAAGTCTGGGGTTCGATCCCTAAGCTGGTTACCAATGCAAATTTTTCTATGTACTTCTATCAGGGCTTTGATGGTTCGGAACCTACCTCAAACTGTAGGTCCCCTGAGGAAACGCTGGTGCGTACCAAGGTGGGGCTCTATGTCGAGGTGACTAGCCTTGGGGCCTTGGGGAGATTCTTAGAAGACTCGAAAATGAGTCAGCGTTCTTCTTGCGCTTGAGGGCTCCTACAGGGGGCACCACGCTTGATGGTGGCTGGCTGATTTCAAGTAATCAACACACACACATACACTTACCTAACACACCAGGGAAGTGCTCCGAACTGTGCATCTACCTGATGACCTCAGAGAGATCGCTCCGTCCACCCTAGCCTGATATGGGGCTGCCGAATGGCAGAGTGGGTGATGATCACTTTGCTTGATCAACAAAGGAGGACGTCATTTACTGTGCAAAAAGTATGCCTGGCACCTAAGAGGTGTAATCTCAGAACCTTGATAACAACGAAACGCACCGAGATCTAAAAACACTCGGCGAAGGATGGCCGGATCCGGAGTACTGCCTTGACAATAAACGCAGGTATAGCGCAATAGGCTTTCTAGCTTGAGCGCCAGGGGTGAGGCCTCACGCCGTATATTCAGAATAAAAACCTGCATATATAAGCCCTTTTCGGTTGAAGTCACTCAAGGCACAAAGTGGGCACAATACATGGTTCAGAAAACGTATGTTTTTTTTTGAGTTGACAATTTGGTTTTTAATCATAGTCAAAACTTCTAAAAACTTGCGGTTCGAGAGAAAAAAACCGTCTTCCTCAATTTTCTAGGAACTGAATGAAAATATAAAAAAATTAAAATGAATAGAAAACTTTGAAACTCTGCAGATAATAATTTTTCCAATGATATTTTGCTTGTGCACAAAAACTCATTGCAGAAGTCATAAGATAATTTGTATATATTTATATTGCAAGGTTCGCCATTTTTTCTTGTACATTGGAAGGAAATTTGAATCCATTGCAACGTGGTTAATCCGGGCCTCAAAGATTATACCCCGAGTTGCGATTACATTAATCCCTACTGTTGAACTGCAATTACGTATATGCAGACAACGTGCTAAGAGAAGATTCACTGATTCTACCATCTTTTTTTTGTCTTGAAAATTACATAATCTTACGGATAAAGCTTATTATAACGACAGGAGTAGGTTCGATAAAGAAAAATTCACTAGGCCACCATTTTTGATTAATAATAATATGACAAAACTGAATTTATTTAATGTTTAACCATATAAACAAAGTAGTGCTTCACGCGCACGAGTCGAAATCCTAACATACAAGGAGGTTATTAACCCACAATCTCACAATTTTAAAATCCTAACCCCATACAAAATAAAACGAGGATATTTTATTTCAAGGAATCAAAGAACGATCCAAAACCCGGACTAAAACGCGAACACGGCTCAAGCACGCACGGAACCCGGAAACACTCGCGACACTCAGGAAAAGGCGAGGACCCATGGTCAGAACACGTGGCGAATCTTTAATTCAATAATGATTTACGAAAGTAAACAAAAAGGCTCGTGCGACCATTGGACCTTTGCCGAAAAACAAACTAACATACCTGTACTTTACATTCTGTCTCCCCCTTCTCCATCATCTTTCTGATCCTCGTAAAAATATTTTCGTCGACTTCAAAATTCGACATGATGGATCTCAATAGCTTTCGATATTCGGAAAAAGAGAGAAAAGTAGTTTCGCTTCGGAAGGTTAGAACAAGAGTGACAGGTCTGAAAGGCAGCAGAACCTATGCAACTCTCGATCTACAAGTCGATATTTACCGACCAATCAGAGCCGTCGCCGGGATCACGTGAACAGGTATCGCAAGGAAGTCGAGTTCGCAGACTCGTATAGTCTCGAAAGTGTACCCCGTTACATAGTATCAATTACTGATTTTTGGCCTTTATAATACATTTGGCTGGTTCAATTTATACAAAAAAATAGTAAATGTTTAAGTACGCCAGTTGGATAAAATTCCAATGAGAGAGATTTGATACGGAGAGAGTTTACTCTCTCATTGTGGATATGGGGCTTGATGCCCACTAGCGACTCTGTTGTACAATGGTCTCGGTCGTCCGGATGGTGGCGGCCTCTCGTTCGGTACAGGCGGAAAATAATCCCAGATTCAAATAAATTTTTGTAGATTCCTCGTTGTCGACAGATTGGGCTCCGTGAGAGAGTATGAAAGAATAGGAGAATACAAACAAAATAAGTAAATAATAGGATCTAAGACCGAGAGTGTTTCCTGGTGGTGCTCGATGATGGTGACCCTTGTTCTAACCTTTTGCGTAGACTTTAATTTTCAATGTTTTGACATTTCCGGGGGCGAGACAGTTTTGAGTATCGGGTAATGGAATATACCCCGTCGCAACTCCCCCGGCCTTAAACGGAAATTACAGGTCGTTTGAGTTTCGGCAAAACAGTTTTAAGTCAGGCATGTGATTCCCGAAGTCAATAGACAGATTCTGACCATGAGCCGTCATCCAACCACCAAGAAACTCTTGTTACGGTAATAAAATAGGACAATCACAAAATCAGGGCAAGGATCATAGTATCGGTTTAAACCGGTTGTTAGAGGTAAATAAATAAAAGAGGAAAGAAAAAAAAACGTAAGAAAGGGTAGAGAAAACGAAAGAGAAGTAAGTAAGAGGGTTTTTCTCAAAAGAATTGTGAGAGTTGGGATGTTCAAATGTTTAAATGATCCAGGCCTCGGCGATTCGGTTTTCCACTGGATCTAATGGACTGCAACTCCTATCCTTCCGCGTCGTTATCCACACGCTATAATTACTAAGGTTAATTCGCTTACGGTACGATGAGGGAAATACAAGGGGGGGAATAACCAAGTGACATGTTCTAGTATCATTTTTGTTTTATTTAATCTAGGATCAAACTTCCGTTAGCCGGAAAATGAAGAAAAGATCATATAATACTTTTCGTCGAGTTGAAATCGAAACACAAATAAGAAAATCTTGCCTTAATGTGGCGAGAAAGAAAAACATAATGACATGAGCATTGAACTGCCGAAAATATTACAGGAAATAGTAATACAAATCATGAGTTGACCGGCGACAGCTGACAAGCATAGCCGAGCATTGCCAACTAGTCGCCGGCCGAACCACCATCCTGTCGAGCATTCTTGCGGCCTTGTTGAATCGCTACTTTTTCATGTGCCTTTATCAAGTAAGGCTTAACGATCAGGTGCTGTCCCGGGTCTTGCCTCCTCTGCCCTTTTAGTACCCGGTCAGACCTATCAAGTTCGCCACATTTAGGGCACGTGGTGACTGTCACGCCTTTTTCTCCACATCGGTAACACATGCGTAGTGGAGTGGAGCCGGTCGCGGGGCTCCCGCCCTCAGCCAACTCCTCCGGTCGACGTACTGCCAATCAGCGGAGTACGGGTCGGAATACGGGGTGCCGTTTGCCGTTACTGAAGCAGTCTGCTTTGGTACCGGAAGCTGTAGGGTACAAAAAGATAATATCAGGTATAACCTAGTCGTTTGTCCTCCCCTTTGGTTTACATTGGCATTCCCGTCGTCTGAGATTAATTCGATTTCTACTTTTCATTATTCTAACGAATGGAATTCGGGTGCCGCCTCTACAAAGGGCTTAAGACATCGAATATGCTCTTTTTCCGCTTTTCTCCCGTCTATTGAAACCAAACTAAAAACGACTGGGGATAAACGGCGCTTAATCTTATAGAGGCCTATATATTTCAGACACAACTTAGCGGCCACATCGTCTGCTTTCTTTGAGAGTTTCCTATTGGGCTTTAAGACCAGGCCTCCCACGCGAAAAGTCCTAGTACGCTTGTTCTTATTATAATATTTCGCTTGGGTCGTATAAGCGCGATCGAGGTGTCGACATACTAAATCCCTTAGATTATCTAACCTTTCCACTCGCTCCAACCACTCCCCTGGGTTTGGTTCGTGAAGCTGAGTGCCGATTTCTAGCTGCCGACGGAGTAATCAGTAGGGAAACGGGTTTCTCCCAAAGTTTAGAAAGGCTGGGGACACTTTCAGGGATCCATGTACCGCGGTGTTGAAAGCGAAGCGGAACTCATGTAAATAGACGTCCCACTCTCTATGATTGTCCTGTAGGAACGAGACGATCATGGTCTTAAGGACCCTATTGACTGGTTCAGTCGGGTTCGCTTGGGCATGGTACACCGGGTTTGTGGTGTGTATTATTCCGACGCTCTTGCACATTTGTTCCATCAACCTATTCGAAAACTCGGTGCCGTTATCGGTATGAACAACCTACGGAGCGCCCCAACGCGAAACTATAAGGTCTATAAAAGATTCACGGATCGTGGGCCCGTTCGCCGTGCGGATCGGAATGCACTCTACCCATTTTGTGAAGACTTCCTGAAATACTACGATGTAGTTCTAACCGGATTTACTAGTGGGAGATGGACCCATGACATCCCCCGCGACGACCGTCCACGGTTGTTCGACCACGCGCTGACCCATCAAGCCGGCTGGGCGGGCCTGTTCTACTTTACTCCTCTGGCAGGGGCCACATCGTCGGACGAATTTCGCGGTGTCATGGTACATTCCGGGCCAGTAATACCTTAATGAGATTCTGTCATGAGTCTTATCAACACCCAGGTCTATATAAGGTCTATATAACCTACCATCCTCTACCTTCCAATCCGGGAAGACTCTCGGTCTTTGTTGGACGGCTTCTACCCGTCTCGTATACCACGAATCTGTACCCTCTGAGATGACTGCTACTACGGCCTCATCATCATCTTCTGCCAATCTCGATAGCGCATCCGGGACGTGGTGTAGAGCACCTTTCCTATGAATAATCTCTATGTCGTATCCCTGAAGCTCTCAACCCCAACGCGCAAGTCTTCCTGTAGGGTTCCGCAGGTTATTCAGCCAACGGAGGCTGCTGTGGTCGGTTATAACCTTGAAGTGAAACCATTCAAGATATTCCCTGAACTTTCGAATTCCTTAAACCGCCGCGAGGCATTCCCGCTCGGTAACGGTGTAATTTCTTTCCGCTGCGGTTAATGTCCTACTGGCGAACGCTATTACCCGTTCTTCGTCTCCCTGTCTTTGGGTAAGGACAACGCCGAGTCCGGAAGCGCTCGCATCTGTCTGAAGGTTAAAGGGATTTTCGACCACGTCTTTGAACATCGGGTAGGCCAATATTGGTGCTTTCGTTAAGGCCCGTTCCAAGATTTCAAAGGCCTCACCTTGTTCAGCGTCCCAACGCCACTTAATGTTTGTTCTGAACATCCGTGTCAGTGGTTCAGCTATCGTCGCGAATTCCTGTATAAACCTTCGACACCAGGAGGCCATCCCTAGGAACCTTCGTAATTTTTTGACTGTTTTGGGAGCCGGATAGGAAACTATCGGATCAACTTTGTCGGAATCCACCTTAAGGTCGTCTTTATTGACGACAAATCCGAGATATTTAATTTCTGAGCAGCAGAATTCACTCTTATCCGGATTTATCGTCAACCCTGCTTTAGCCACCCGATCGAGGACTTTCCCTAACCAATATAGGTGTTCGTCGAAAGTCTCTGTCACCACTATAATATCGTGTAAGTAGCTAAAGACATTAGGCCTCATCACGGGTGTTATAACCCTATCGATGAGCCGCTGAAAGGTTGCAGGGGCCCCAGTGAGCCCAAATGGCATTCTTCTGAACTCGAATAGTCCTCTACCCGGAACAGTGAACGCTGTGTACGCTTGGCTTTCCATTTCTAGAGGGATTTGATTAAACGTGGCACTCAAGTCAAGCTTCGAGATATACCTTGCTGCTTTCAACTGTGGTGGTATATCCGTCATGTAGGGCAAGGGGTAAGCATCCTTTTTCGAGATCGCGTTCTACTTCCGGAAGTCTAGGCAAAGCCGGTAGTTGCCGCCAGGTTTACGAGCCATTATTATTGGAGCTGACCACTCGCTGTGTGATTCTGTAATAATCCCTTCGGCGAGTAACCTGTCCACCTCTTCATACATGCTCTCCTGGACTTTAGGGGACACTATCCGATACCTCTCCTTTATGGGAGCGTGACCGTGTACGTCAATCGAGTGGGTAATGAGGTGGGTCGCCCCTAGAGGGCCTTGTGGCTTCGGAGGTGACTATATTTTCAATAGTTCTTTCAAAGTATCCTCCTCTCCTTCCAATAGGGCAGCCACCCCACTACAGCCCTTCTCTTCTATGAGCCATTGTTTTAGGGGATAGTGCCTTCCGTCGGTATCCGGCATAAATACCTTACGCGATTTGGCGAGGCAAACCATGTCAAATTTTCCTTGACCTTCTAGACCTAATATTAATTCCGTGTCAAGGTTATTCGCAACTCTAACTTCGAAAGTACGCGTGACCCCCTCAATGGTTATAGGCAGATTGGCCTTTCCGATAATCATGTCGGCTGAACCGTTTGCCCTAATCATGCGGGATCTCTTACTGCAATCTAATTGTCTACCGGAAGCTTCCACTAACTTGTCCCAAACGGACTTCCGTAATACAACGCGAGAGGATCCGTTATCAATCAGCGCGTCTAGCGAAACTGAGTCTATAGCAACCTGTACGTGAATTCTATTGGCTACTTCTGACGTCTCCACTATACCGCTAATCCGGTCTGTTTCCCATATGCTTTCCTCTATGGCTTTAATTGTCTCTAAGTTGTTGGCTATAGAGTCGAATACTTTCGGTTTACTTTTAACCGCGCGAATGGGGATTTCTAATTCGGGATCTCTATGGACCTGAGCTTCTACTACTATTTTGTTTGGTCCTAGGTCTGAAGAACCCTCTCCACCCTCCACTGCGTCTATAGAGCAGATACTTTGACATTCTAAAAGGTTCGACATTTCGAGTTCCGGCGGCATTCCCACCCCGTTGAAGCTCTTAGTGTCTATTGTCGCCTGCATCGTGCTCGCATCTCCGAAACATGAGTCCACCATAAGTGCAATTCGTTCTGGTTTATCAGCTCGAGTCTGCGACGGAGTTAGCATGGGTGAGCGAGTTTCGAGTTTTTTCCTCGTTTTTCCTAAAAACCACGTGTCGATGTTAATGTTCAATTTTTGGATGTGACGGACTTCGGACTTTCTAGAGTCAATTGAATCGAAGGTGGTCCTTCTTTCTAATTTAGAGACGTCATCCGACTTTTTATTGACGGCCTCTAATATCGCGGCAGTAGTGAGGACCGCTTTCACTACTCCGTTGCCCCATTTCCCGAGCAACTAGGGCAGTCTTTAAAGGTGTGACCCTCCGGTTTGCATTTATAGCAGATCCGTTTCCACGGAGTGGCACAACCCTTTCGGAAATGACCCTTTTGGTTGCAATTTGGGCAAATTATTTTATTCGGGTCCCAAGTAGAGGAGGTCGGACTAATGTTCTCAACAGGAGTATTGATACTCTGTTGACCCCCCCCCCCCTTTCTTAGGACCTTCCGACGGGGTTGATTGTGTACCGGTGCTTTTTGTGTTTCCGGCATTTGGTTTAGGGTTCAGCTTTTTATTGTTGGGTTTATTAGTTTCGGAGGTGCTTAATGCCGGTATCCCAACTTCAGCTTCTTTTACGGCAGCTGTGTGGTTATTTTTGGGTGATTTACAATCCGATTTCGGTCGGTGAGCGAATTCTTGTGAGAATGAGCTCCCTCATTGCGATAGTTCTCGGAAAGAACGGAAGTACGATCGACGAAGAACCGTATGGTACTCTGGTCGCAATCCCCTATGAACCCAGTCGAGTTGCTCGACTATTGGGATTTCATTGTCGAGTTTTGCGATTAGACTTTGTATATTCATTAGATATTCGCCTATAGTTTCGTCCTTGTCTTGGGTCCGAGTTTGAATTTGCTCTTTGACGCGTCTTTCGAAGTCGTAATCGCCAAAGTGGGAACGGAATTCTTTTTTGAATTTACGCCAATTTTAAAACTCTTGTTCGTGGTTCCTGAACCACTTTTGTGCTATTCCGTCCAACAATACCGGCATTGCTGTAAGAAGTTCATCGTGCTTTACTTGCGTCAACTTCCTTCGATCTTATATTTTTGTCAGGAAGCTATCGGGACTTAGTTTATTGCTACCATCGAAAACTATTTTCCAACTAAAAATGATTTTCCCTAGGTCTTGGTTATTTTGTCTGCGTCTTGAAGACAACGTTGTGCTATGAGTTCTTTCCCTTTCGAAAGAGCTTTCCCGTTCTGAATCCCTGCGGAACCCTACGCTACTTCTCCGCGGATAGTTAGTTTTTTTGAGAAGTGAACTCCTTTTTACTTCTAAATTCGACTCTATTTCCCTTAACAGACTGTCCTGTTCCCCTCTATTTTGTTTAAGGCAAGGTGGGGGTTGACTCGCATATTGCTGGGTGTAGGTACAATAACGACCGGAATTTTGTTCTTTTTGTTTATTTCGGAATTCATTATCTAGATCCGTATCAGTATTCGACCTCAACCCCGGATTACGATCCGAGCTTTGCCTATAAATTGGTTTCTTTGGTGTTGCACCTAAGGAAACCTTCCGTCTGCTTGTTTCATCGGAGTCGAGAACTGTTGAGAAAGGGTATGTATTTTCTCTAATCGTCGGCAAATCCAACGTAGTATGCGCTCCTAGTCCGATATTTGGTAAGCCTTTGTTCGGCGGGTCCGGGAATTTATTTTCGATGTCCGGCTTTTGGAATTGTGACGGAGGGTTCTGTCGATCGGTTAATGTGAACGGTGTCGGAATCCCGAAGAAATTTGCATAATTGAACGAAAGGTTCGGGGCTTCGAGTATAGGAGCGAATGACGATGGTCTGATTCTCGGAGTCGAAATTGCCCTAGCGGAGGTCGTTGTAGAGGTTGTTGTTGTAAGAGTGGTTCGCTCTATTCGGTTGGCGGAGGTTGTCACACTAGGATTTGTCAATATTGTTCCTACCACCAGTGTGACTGGGTCCGGAATGTCTAAGTCATGGGCCGGCCCGTACGCGCCTAATTCCGATAGCTGTCGCCTGTTTTCATCGTCGGTTTCCACGTCTGTTGTGACCGATGTGACGGATGTGACGTCGGACTCACGTGACGACCAAACTTTAAGTGGCTTACATCCTTTACGCAATCTCGAATTTTTTTCTTTTCGCGAGCCTTCCGTGCTTAATTCCAAGTTTTTTAGCGCTTCTATTATTTCGGAATTATCTAATTCTCCTATTACATGTTTTAATTCTGTATAAATGTCTACCGTTTCTGCTAATTTCAAAAACGCCATTTTGAATTTTTGTGGTTCCGGGTGAGAGACCAGGTCTTAATTTCGAAGGACTAAATTTCAGGAAAGAAGATTTTTGAGTTTATTTATTTTAAAGAAAATCGTCGTTCCTTTGTTTTAATTTTTGAGAAAGAAAAAAAAAATTCTGAGGTTAAGCTCTTCTTTTTAATTTTCTGAAAGAAAAAAAAACGTTTATTTCTTTTTAGTAAGGACACCCGGTGTATCCAGGTCTCTCGTTGCTTGAAACCGGCTTCGAAATATTGTTAATTTTTGTTCCTGAAAGAAAAATACATACGAAGAGACAAAAGGAGAAATATATGCGAATTATAGCAAAATGTTTTGCAAATTATACCAAAAAATGCTTACGATGTTTTGGCCAAGCTGTGTAAGCGCGTGTATAGTGAGAGAGATGATGGGAATTATATGGCGCTCACAGCAGCCACGTGGCAAATTTTGGGGTTAGCCGAGACCATTCTCGTAATTTTGTATGAAATTGTCAGAAAATGTTCACAATTTAGTCTTTTCAGTGATTTAATATCTTCCGAATTTTTTGCACTAAGGTTTTATTACTTTAGAATTATTTTTCGTTCAATTAAATACGTTAAGTGTACGTATGTAACGTTTGGGATTTCCTCATTAATTCTTTATCACATGGTTTTGTCGAAAAATGTCGAAAAGTATACTAATAAAATTCGGTTTATTTCGACAGTTTTCGGCAAAAGTTTAAAATTTCGTAATTTTCACGTTTTGGGTTTTGCGTGCTTGAGTAGTTTTTTTTCGACGTCTTTTCTATTCTTAATTTTGGTGGTTAGAGGTTCTTTTAACAAAAATTTTGTATTTAAAAAAAAGTCTTTTAATTTTTGCGAATTTCATATTTATTAATTAGTTCGGCGCCAGTTGCAAGATGGTTTACCCGGGCCTAAAAGATTATACCCCAAATTGCGATTACATTAATCCCTACTGTTGAATTGCAATTACGTATATGCAGACAACGTGCTAAGAGAAGATTCACTGATTCTACAATTTTTTTTTTGTCTTGAAGATTACATAATCTTACGGATAAAGCTTATTATAACGACCGGAGTAGGTTCGATAAAGAAAAATTCACTAGGCCACCATTTTTGATTAATAATAATATGACAAAACTGAGTTTATTTAATTTTTAACCATATAAACAAAGTAGTGCTTCACGCGCACGAGTCGAAATCCTAACATACAAGGAGGTTATCTACCCACAATCTCACCATTTTAAAATCCTAACCCCATACAAAATAAAACAAGGTTATTTTATTTCAAGGAATCAAACAACGATTCAAAATCCGGACTAAAATCTAAACTTTACCAACGCGAACACGGCTCAAGCACGCACGGAACCCGGAAACACTCGCGACACTCAGGAAAAGGCAAGGACCCATGGTCAGAACACGAGGCGAATCTTTAATTTAATAATGATTTACGAAAGCAAACAAAAAAGCTCGTGCGACCATTGGACCTTTGCCAAAAAACAAATTAACATACCTTTACCTTACATTCTGTCTCCCCCTTCTCCATCATCTTTCTGATCCTCGTAAAAATATTGTCGTCGACTTCAAAATTGGACATGATGGATCTCAATTGCTTTCGATTTTCGGAAAAAGAGAGAAAAGTAGTTCCGCTTCGGAGGGTTAGAACAAGAGTGACAGGTGTGAAAGGCAGCAGAACCTATGCAACTCTCGATCTACAAGTCGATATTTACCGGCCAATCAGAGCCATCGCCGGGATCACGTGAACAGGTATCGCAAGGAAGTCGAGTTCGCAGACTCGTATAGTTTCGGAAGTGTACCCCGTTACATAGTATCAATTACTGATTTTTGTCCTTTATAATACATTTGGCTGGTTCAATTTATACAAAAAATTAGTAAATGTTCAAGTACGTCGGTTGTATAACATTCCAATGAGAGAGATTTGATACGGAGAGAGTTTACTCTCTCATTGTGGATATGGAGCTTGATGCCCACTAGCGACTCTGTTGCACAATGGTCTCGGTCGTCCGGATCGTGGCGACCTCTCGGTTGGTACAGGCGGGAAATAATCCCAGATTCAAATAAATTTTCGTAGATTCCTTGTTGTCGACAGATTGGGCTCCGTGAGAGAGTATGAAAGAATAGTAGAATACAAACAAAATAAGTAAGTAATAGGATCTAAGACCGAGAGTGTTTCCTGGTGGTGCTCGATGATGGTGACCCTTGTTCTAACCTTTTGCGTAGAATTTAATTTTTAATGTTTTGACATTTCCGAGGGCGAGACAGTTTTGAGTGACGGGTAATGAAATAGACCCCGTCACACCATAAATGAAGAAAATAATATATAATGTTTTAAGAATTTATGGTATGATTGAGTTCTTGCTCGTGTAAAGAATGCCGCACAAATGAAGTTTCAGGTGTATCGATTATTTAGTATTTTGGAAAATTATTTTAAATTATATATAACAACCATGAATGAATAATAAGGAGACGGAACTCCGTATACCTGATTTGGCAGAAGTAACAGGACCATAAGTGACTTTCTAGACGTTCTGAGCATGAGTAGATCTAAGGTTTCTCTGTCTTTTCAATATGATAGGAAGAAGAAACTTGAATCTGATAGCTTCTGTTGACTTCGCAACATTCCTCAAATTGATTTCTATTTTTTTGGCAATATTCTTTTTCCTTGAATTTCAAAATATCTGCAACTGTGTTTAGCTACAATATTCATTCCAAGTGGTTCCATCGACGAAGAACGAGCTTAGATCTCTTGAAATCAGGTCACGAAAGCTTATGCACATGGACAAAAGCGTGCACCTCAAGTCTTCTGTTCCGCGATTCTACATCTCACGCCATCAAGATGGTCGCGGAATACTAAATCATCAATGTCTTCACAAAAGGATTATTCTGGGTACAGCACATATAGTCGCAAATGGATCACATTCTCTTCCTAAAATGTTCATCAAGCACAAAGAAGTGGGCAACGGAGCGTTTCTATACAAAGCAGCAGAGAAGGCTGTTGAAACACTTGGCCTTGACTTCAATATCAGGGGTTGAGCAAAATGCATCAAATTTGATCCAATTCGAGTACACACTCCTCAAGGCCCGGTTTAAAAAAATCACAGAAGGAAAATTCCCGCAAATAGGTCCTCGAGAAGAGGATGGACGGCATCTTCCACAGAAGTGTCAAGGATCAGTTGATGTCGTATGAGCTAACGATTGCTTTTCTTAAATTACCCGGATTAAAGTCGGGCACGAAGGGTTTGATTTTGGCGTGTCAAGACGGTGTCATTTCCATTTTAACATAACTTCGCCACATTTTGAGTCAAGACATTCCCGATGATAGCTCCAGAGCGTTTCATGTACTCGACGCCTGACATAGTTCTTGTTGACTTCGAGAAACGAACGAATTTTCGGCACTAACTGACAAAAACATCACAGCCAAGAAGAATGAAAAGAAGGAGAGGTATCAAGACCTCATAAGGGAGTTGCAACGGTTATACCCGAAATATTCTGTTGAGCTGCTCGTCCTTTTCATGGGTGCTCTTGGAGGTGCCAAGCTTTTACTGGTTAAAAACCTGAAAAGCATTCCTGCGTGTCAACAGAATTCTGAGACACTTACGGGGAAAATGCAAGAAGTCGGTCATTCTTGGGTCACCCCGTATCCTCAGGGTGCACGAGACTTCAGCCGTATCATCAAATTCATTCCATCGCAGACTGTAACCACCTATCTCACGGTCGTGAGATGTGGTAACAGCTGAAACGTGACTGCGATATCGCCGGGCGCAGGTGCAATTTTCTTGAATGGCACCCGCTCCCGGTAAAATCCCGTTGTTGCCCTTATGACGAACTCTTCAGTATATATTTTATTTTTATTATTTTATTGATTGCTGGACGTTAAATAGGAATTTAAATTTTGATTAATTGTAAATTTAGTTTCTAAAATTTTTATATAATTTATTCTTCGAATTAATAATTTGTCATCCTCTTTGCAACTCTTTTTACGTTTCTATTTTGGATTATCCGAGACCGAGTTTTTTCCCCGAGATATTGAACTTTAATCATTCCAGTTTCACACTGAAAACCGGACAAAGAAGGCGAAGAAAGCAAATAACATTGAATTTGGAATTGAATTTTGAAAGGTTAGCCAGATTTTCTCAGGAGTTATAATTTTAATTTAATGATTTCAAGAACTTTCACGTCTAACTTATTCCTTTGTTGAGAACAAAATATGTGCCATATGTGTCAGTTTATAGATAGCTTCTGTTGAATTCGCAACATTCCTCAATTCAATTTCTATTGTTTTGGCAATAGTCTTCTTCCTCGACTTCCAAAATATCTGCAATATTGTGTTAATCCACAATATTTTATAATACACAATAAAAATCGCAATAAAACTTGTGTATGGTAAAGCGGACTCAAGTTCGACCTGGCGCTAAAGCGAGTCCTATCTGAATATACAATTTTTGGGAATCTACGTTAAAATGATTGGATCTTTTGTCAAAACCCTACTTCTTGTGAAGCCAGTATACATATCCACCGAGACTCAAACTCTTATCCTGTTAGCGCTGAGGTTGAAGGGCGAACGTAATAATCACTAGACCACAGTGCCGGTTCCAATGTATGAAATTAAATTACTACTATTGAATATTCGTTAGGTACTTCAAGTAAAATATTGTTAATTATATGGTTCCTTATAGGTGCTGAAATTTATTTACATTTCATCACAAATAATTTCACAAATATTATATAACGAAATGTCAATTGAGGCGTTAAATTTTGGTAGCAAGCAGAAACCAAAGCGTCCGCACATTATTGTAAAGGTTTCAGACTAATTTAGTCACTTTTAATGAGTCAAAATGATGCAGGAAAAAATTTAACAAATTTGCAAAAGTTGTCTTTGTATACTCTAGGAAAATGTTACACATTTGTAAGATGAAATTTTTCCTTCAGTTTTTCCTCAAATACCTTTTGAAACATTTTTTTCCCCTTTTGAGAAGCAGAAGAAGACGATTTTTGTCTCCTTAATGTGACTTGGAACCTTTTATCAGCGCATACGATAAAAGTCTTCGGAGTTGAAAGTTGTCATGCCTATAGTTTAAATATTAATATATACGAATTGAGATTCACGAATATTCCTCGACAGGTACAAAAAATATTAGTTTGGACCAACATCTCTGTGTCAAGTATTAGAAAGCATAGGGTGGATGAATTTTAAAACGTTGGCAATTCATAATTTCTCAAGATAAGTATCGAAATGTATAGGTCGTAGAAGAAAAAGATCAAAAACAATCAAAGAAGGGTAAAAAATTATGCGCCAAAGGGTTTAAATAAAGGAAATTATAAATCAAGAAGAGGTGGAACATAGCGATCAATAAGGTGAAAAAATAATAAGTAGAAACTGGATAAGAAAGTGATCTTGCAAAAAAAGAAGAAACAGAGAACGGAAATAAAAGGGACATAAATGTCAATTTAATAAAAATAAATTGGGGCACTAAAGAAGGAATTAAAGGAGGTAAAAGGATCGAAGAGAAAGAAACATATTGAAAAGCAGATGATAAGCGTAGACGCAAATTAAAAATGGATTAGAGAGATGAGGAGGGTGAAGTGAAGGACAGAAATATCAGCAATAAGGAGGAAAGTTGAAGGAAGGAAAAGTGCTGAGCGATTAGATGATAGAGGCAGTAGCTATCTTTTGTTTTTTTCAGAGATCTTTGCCAAAATACTTATGAAATTCTTTGAGATTTATTTTGTTCTCAACAATACAATTTTATGGTGTGTTGAAAAAAAAATGATTTAATTTCAAAGTTTTAACAACGTATTGGTGAGAGAGTAATAAAGTAAGTTAAACGAAATGGATGGTATCGATTATTTAATAAATCCCGGCTTCAAAGGAAAAAGTTGGATGTAAAAGTGTTTGAAATTGTTAAATAAAAATTATAAAACCATACCATTTTTTTGTTAAGAAAAAATAAATTTAAAAGGATTTGATACATACTATTGCAAGAATAACGGAAACCTTTCAAAATTCAATTTCAAATTCAATGTTATTTGCTTTCTTCGCCTTTTTTGTTAGTTTTTCAGTTTAAAACTGAAATGGTTAAATTTCCATATCTCGGGAAAAAACTTGGTTCTGGATAAACCAAAATAGAAACGTAAGAAAAGTTGCAAAAAGTATGACAAATTATATATTCAAAGAATGGAATGTAAAAATTTTAGAAACTAAATTTACAATTAGTCAAAAATTTAAATTCTTATTTAACGCCCTGCGATCGATATAAAAATAAAAATAAAATATATATTAAAGATTTTGTCATGAGGACAACAACGGGATTTTACCGAGAGCGGGTGCCATTCAAGAAAATTGCACCTGCTCCCGGCGATATCGCAGTAACGTTTCACCCGTCACGACATCTCACGACCCTGAGATAGGTGGTTACAGTCTACGCCGAATTCAATACGATGATCCGGCAGAAGTCTCGTGGATACTAAGGACAGGAAGCGACCCAAGGACGGCCGCATTCTGCATTTTCCCCGCAAGTGTCTCAGCATTTTGTTGACACCCAGGGATGCTTTTCAGGCTATTAATCAGTGAAACCTTGGCACCACCAAGAGCGCCGACAATCAAGACGATTAGCTCAACAGAATATTCCGGGTATAACCGTCGCAACTCCCTTAAGAGGTCTTTATACCTCTCTTTCTTTTCTTTCTCCTTCGCTGTGACGTTTTTGTCAGCTGGTTCCGAAAATACGATAACGAACATGATTCGATTCTCGAAATCAAGGAAAACTATGTCAGGCCTTGAGTGCGCAACAGAAACGATTGTCGAGAATATAGAGTTCCAGTATATGCGGCACTTCTCATTTTCGACAATTGACTCTATTCCTCTAGGAGCGTTCAGCGGAGAGGTATTTGGGCTGATGCCGTGAGAGTGAGAGAGATGGTAATAAGGCACTCTTAGAGCCGCATTGTGCCTCTGCATGTAGGTCGTTCCCGCGTGAGTTGGAGAACTAGATAATATGTGTCCTAGATGCTCCAGGTGTGCATGGCACGCCCTGCAGCTATCCTCGGGAATGTCTTGGTTCAAAATATGGCGACGGTATGCGAAAGTGGAAATGACACCGCCTTGACTCGCAAAAATAAAACCCTCCGTGTCCGACTCTAACCTGGGTAATTTAAGGAAAGCAATCGTTAGCTCATACGATATCGACTGATCCTTGATACTTTTGTGGAAGATGCCGTGCATCCTCTTCTCGAGGACTTGTTTGCGGAACTCTTCCTCCTGTGCTTTTTCAATCCGGGCCTCTAGGAGTGAGTACTCGAGATGGATATAATTTGATGCACTTTCCTCAATCCCTGATATTCAAATCAAGGCCAAGTGTTTTGGCAGCCTCCCACTACTTAAGGAGCATGCTTTTTTTCATGTGCGTAACTATTCGTGACCCGATATCGAGGGATCTAAGCTCGTTCTTAGTCCATAGAGCCACTCCAAATGAATAGAGTACAATCGGGCAGTCAAGCATGTTCCTTGCAGATACCTTTTTTCTCACCTACAGTTCAGAAGACCAAATTTGTCGGATGTGACATTTGTATCTGCTTTCGAGAGTATCCTTTATAGATGTTACGTCCTGAATGCGTCTCTGGATTCTTTTCACGAATTCAGGGTCTTCAGGAAAGCCATTATGTTTTCCGCGCTATAAATGAATTTTGGTACTTTTTCTTAAACCAAACTCCATACAGATCACCTAAGTTTATAGGGATTCTATAAAAAATATCGGGAAAAGTTTCGGAAAAGTATATTCATTTCAGATATAGCTACAAAACCTCAAAATTCCTCAAATTACATCCCTTTAGCGTCGAAACGCTTTTGCCAGCGACTTTCCCTTGACTCGAAAGCTCCCTTGTAGGCGGATTCCGGAAGTTCCTTCAGGGTACGCGTGAAAGCTTCCTTCACGGCACTTGGGGTCCTATGGTGGTGTCGTCTGAGGGAGGATTCCACTTTTTGGAATGGAAAAGTGAAAAGTGAAATTCTGCATCAAAGGACACCACAATGGGACCCTAAGTGTCGTCGAAGAAGCTTGCACGCGCACCCTCAAGGACCTTTCAGAATCCGCCTACCAGGGAGCCTTCGATTTGTGGAAAAGCCGCTCGCAAATGTGCTCCTACGCTCAAGGGATGTGCTTTGAAAAATTCCAAGGTTTTGTAACTCGACAAACTTTAGAGCTCCGATGAGATAGTGAGTCTGGTTTTCCAAAGTAGCATCAATCTCTCTATGCACCTCACGATGTGCGGGTGAACCTTCAAGCTTTCCAACAGACAGATAATAAGTCTACGGGACGTTGAATCAAAAGCTTCCCAGTAATCAATCAAGGCCATCCATAGGTAGCGCAGCTAGGATGCTGCATCTTTGCAGACACATCTATCGATGAGCATGTTCTGTCGACATCCTGCTACGTCTTTCTACAAACCGCGTTGATCGTACATTTCTCTCCACACAGGTCCGATCGTCCGAACAATGCTTTCATTTAGGATAGCTGTGAAGATTTTATACAGTGTGTTCAGACAAGTGATTGGCCTCTAATTGTTAGGATCAGATAAGTTGCCCATCTTTAGCAGGATCACTGTGCGCCCTTCCACCAACCACTCAGGAATAGGCTCTTTTGATTCTAGATATGAAGTGATAATTCGAGCCAGATCCTGCTGGGTTGAAGAAAACTTCTTCACTCTAAATTAATTGATATAAAATTTGAGACATCATTATTTGAATCTCTTTTAGTTGTATCTTCCTAAAAGGCAACGATCCGTGCTACTTTTATCTTTTTCGTATGTAAATCGTACAATCTTTAATTGGAGCTATAGCCTTCGTATCCTACCAGATACATCTTCTTCGATTTGCTATTAAACTTGGTCCTGAATTTTTTTTAAATGTGTACATATGCTAGTGATCAAAATCTTCGCACGTGAATAAGATTCAGTTTCTCAACCAAATAATTTTCCTGAAGGTGTTTTCTCGTTGTTTGGTTTGCAAGGTCGACGATTCAAAAAATAAACAGCTGTACTAATTACTACTGCCCAAAGATATGAAGAAATATCAGTACTCAGAATAATAGTTCTAGCAGTTTCAACTATTGTTCTAATTTCACGTTCTGCTCTTTCATTTTGTCCCGTTGTATACAGGGTGTAATCTCATTGAGTCTCTTTAATGCTTCATTGAGTAGACGAAACGATATAAAGTATTATCGTCTTTAAAGACTACGAAATTTTCTGCCCCACCTGATGAATTTTCAGACTTTTATCAGCCATTTCTTTTAAGTCATGAAAATTAAGATGACCTAGCCTTGCGTGCCAGAGCATAACAGGATCCATTAATGCAATATTTGCTTCTTTACCTTTGACTATTTTGAAAAGCATCTTAAAACACTGATCAAATTGTTTAATATCTATAGCATCTAATCGTCCATTGTGTACTTCAACCCTGATGACATCAAATGTCACCATATAAATGAATCGTTCCCAATTTGATCAACAATATCCCTATCTACAGATTTCAAAGTACTCAAACAGTCCTGATATGGAGTCATATGCTTCAATGCAGCACTATCAGCTAACTAGTCATCTTCACATCCTGTTGTAGCAATACTCTTGAGCTCAGCACTTAAAGCTTGATAGTGGGACCCCTACTGACTACTTTGATTACTATTACTTACTGCTTCTCCTAACCTTTCTCGACACTCTGATCAATAACATTAATATCATTGACTTCTCCTCCAACATCAGCAAGTGCCTGTAACATTCACTCAGTTTTACTGATATGATGAGCAATATTATCAGTTTCAGATATAAGAAACTTCCATAGCTGGAAATTATTTCTATCGAACTTCTGGATTTGAAAACTTTGTATTCTGTCCATTCTATAAATTTCTCACTGATCCGGATACTTCTTTTGACAAGTAAACAGGAAACGAAACATCCGTGTAACAAGAACAATTAGATACAAATTCTTACTTGAAAACGTAATCATGCTCATTCCATGGAATAATCCTATTTTTTTTTGCCGCATATACTGAGCATACAACCTAAAAAATTTCATTATTCAGGAACCAAGATATTCAAAATTAAAAACCACTTCCACGTGCTGTCAAAAACTAACTCGTGCGTTTCTTTTTTTATTTGGTGAAAGAACCAGATAAAGAGTATGAAGTTGATCACAGAAAATTTGTGTATACAAAAATAATCGAACACAGAAAATTTGAATTTAATAAACAAAGTCATGCAGAAACTGCGTTTCACAACAGATATCTTGGAGAAGACCGTCCTCTGGACCATCAATTATTTTTTTTATGATGCTGCGAGAGTTTTGTCTGATTTAAATCGAAGGCTAAAACCGACGATGGATCAAAAGACCAAAAGATAATTCATCTTATGAAGAAGCAAGAATCATTAAGACTTTACTTTAATATACGTATTAAATAGTGAAAGATCCGATTAGAATTTGAATTGCACTATATTGAGAAATTGTTTAAATAAATGTCTCACAGTTTCAGTTTGTATTCACTCTGAAAATTCATCGTAATGGCACGATTCTGAGAATTTACGATTTTTTTGGGTATCACCTCGGTTTAACAAAGATGGTCTTTCCTTGATATTCTTATAGAATTGACATTCAATAATTAGATCGCTATCCTCCGATCACTTCAGCATGCTTGGATTTCCAACAATTTATTAACTGGTGAAATCCGTTTCAACTTTATATTTGGAGTCAGATAGCACCCGATTTTGTCAGAAATATGCTGCTTGATTGTCAGCAGCTGTGACTACTTCAGTATGTAATTGTAAATCCTCAGTTCTTGGGCAAGCCATCGAACCCTTTCCGTGAACGGCCAACCAGATGTTATGTAGTTATTAACACACTGAAAGCAGGAGGTATTCTATCTTGCCCTTTCAATCTTCTTCTTCAGCTGATGCAGGCGTCTTTTGGTCTTTTAATCCATCGTCAGTTTCAGCCTTCGATTTGAATCAGCCAAAGCTCTCGCAGCACCTTCAATTGAACAAATGATGGTTCAGATGTCGGACTCCTCCCAGATATCCAGGCAAAGAAAGGTATCCATTTTATCCAGATCTTGAGGCTTAGGAGGCAAGTGCATGTAAATGTTCCGCCTTGTCCTGAAATCGTGATCATCTCTCAGAATGTGCCTGCTTTCGCGGTTGCTCCCAATGTCGCATTCTCCTCCTCGTCTGCGGCTTGTTCATAAAGTGGTTCTGGAAGCGCTCCGCCTATATATCCATTTTTCCGGAGAAAGTCAGCTTGATTTTGGAAAGACTGATGAGAAACGTGCTAAGCTATGGGTGTTTCTGGCATCACAATGTGTTCATACGCGCCATAAAGCCTTCGCGAACAGGGTTAATGCTGGCATTGTAGCAGTCTAGCAAATCCCCCTTGCGTTGATTCGTCCACTCAATGTGGGCTTTTCGATTCCTTTAGAATCAGACCGAAAGACCTATGACAAAGCCACCGAACGCATCCGCGCGTTGTAGATAGAGTGTCCCTGTACCAAGGGTTTCTGCTGCATATGGTTACAATAATTAATAAGCAGTCGCTAACAATTGTCCATGGGTGGTTCCGAAGAAATAACCCCTAATCGGAGGCGCAACAACCGCGCCGAAAGCTGAATGGCACCCGGGTTGGGTTTCTTGAACGGTGACTCTGGGATACCGGGTGACTTCTAAGAGGATGCAGCCTAATGATGGCAAGACGACTGTCTCCGGAAAAATGGATACGTAGGTGGAGTGCTTCCACAACCACTTTATGAACAAGCTGCAGACGAGGAGAAGAATGGGGCATTGAGAGCAGCCGCGAAAAGCAAGCACCTTCTGAGAAATGATCACGATTTCAGGACAAGGCGGAAAATTTGCATCCACTCTCCTCCTAAGCCCCAAGAGCTGAATGAAATGGATACCTTTCTTCACCTGGATATCTGAGAGGAGTCGGACATCTGGACCATCATTTGTTCAATTGAAGGTGCTGCGAGAGCTTTGGCTGATTCAACTCGAAGGCTCAAGCTGACGATGGATCAAAAGACCAAAAGGCGCTTGCATCAACTGAAGGAGAAGATTGAAAGGGCAAGACAGAATGAGTTCTGCTCGCAGTGTGTTAATAACTGCATTACATCTGGTTGACCGTTCACAAAAAGGGTTCGATATCTTGCCCAAGAACTGAGGATTTACAATCACATACTGAAGAAGTCGCAGCTGCTGACAATCAAGCAGCATATTTATGACAAAATCGGGTGCTATCTGACTCCAAATATAAAGGTCAAATGGATTTTGCCATTTAATAAATTGTTGGCAATCCAAGCATGCTGAAGTGAACGAAGGATCGCGATCTGATTATTGAATGTCAATTCTATAAAAATATCAAGGCAAGACAATCTTTGTTAAACCGAAGTGATACCCAAAAAAATCGTAAATTCTCAGATCTGAGATTTCATCCTGAAGCATCGTTGTGATCATTTGCCCCTTTAATGAGCCCCAGGTGGCCAGAATCGTGCCATTATGATAAATTTTCAGAGTGAATACAAACTGAAATTGTGAGACATTTATTTAAACAATTTCTCAATGTAGTGCAATATGAATTCTAATCGGATCTTTCACTGTTTTATACGTATATTGAAGTAAAGTCTTAATGATTCTTGCTTCTGCGAAAGATATTTGATCTAATCTGTTCAAAATATTAGTAGAAAATATAAAGAGGTGAAGAAAGCACTTGGTGGTACGAAGAACTTTTCCGCCGTAGGATCAGACGGTATCAAGAACTTCTGATGTGAGAGGTTTCCTTCTACACACCAACATCTGGCCCACATATTCACCATATATATGAAGTCGGAAATGCTCATTCCACAGTAGCTGGCAATAGAACGAACTATACTCCTAACAAAAAAATGCAAGCTATCCGACCCAGGGAATCACAGGCCTATAACTTGTTTGACCACACTGTATGAGATCTGCACAGCTGTCCTAAACAGCAGGATTGTTCGAAGAACTAGGCCTGTCTGGCGAGAGATGTACAAACAGCGTGGCTCGAAAAAGGTGTAGTAGGCTACCGAAAGAACCTGCTATTTGACAGGTGCGTCTGCAAAGACGCAGCAACTAATCAGCGCGTCCTGTCAATAGCCTGTATTGACTACCGGAAAGCTTTCGATTCAACCCCGCATAGACTTATCATGTATTTGTTGGAAAGCTTGAAGGTTCATCCACACATAGTGATAGGCATAGAAATATTGACGGCTCTTCGGAACACTAGATTCACTATCTCATCTGGAAATTATCTTGTGACAACGAACAACGTCACCTTCTAGAAGGGTGTCTTTCAGGGCGATACCATGAGCCCTCTGCTTTTTTGCGTCACACTTCTACCTCTATTTCTCCCGCCACAAAATTCTCCTGGATACTTCTGGGGCGACACGAATCATCGCGAGCCTAAGGTAACTCATGTATTTTATGTACCGAAATTCATCTGAAGAATGGAAAAATTGTTTGGCGCTCCTCATGATCCTAAGCTTGTGGATATAAGTGTTATTAGACATGTTGACTTTGGAGAGACTGATACATACTTGGGCGTGCCTCAAAGCCGCACTCAGGACTTAGCGTCAGTCAAAGAGTCTCTCTGAAGCAGATACAAGCATCTTCTTCGACAGATTTGGTCTGAAAATCAGTCGGTGTTGAACAAGTTATCTGCACCTAACATGCTTACCGTCTCAGTTATACTCTACTCGTTTGGGATAGTTTAGTGGACGAAGAACGAACCTACAGCCCTTGATATCACCACAGTTAAGATCATATATGTGCATAAGAGCTTGCAAATCAATTCCTCCGTTCCGCGATTATAAATCTAACGCCATTAAGGTGAAAGCAGACTTCTGAATCTCCAATGTCTTCTCAACTGAATTTTCCTGAGTACAGCTTACATAGCTCCAAATGGTAGAGATTCTCTCCTAAAAATGGTCAGGAAATACGAGATGATTGGCAAAGGAGCGTTTCCTTACAAAGCCGCGGAGCAGACGGCCTAGAGTTTCGGCCTGGATTTTAACATCAGCAGTGGGAAAAGTGCATTACTCCATCTAGATGCTTAGCTTTTAAAAGCCGAAGTGAAGGAGGCAGAGGTAGAAGAATTCCCCCAACAGCTAGTTGATAAGAAAATGCATGGAAACATTCACAGAATTGTAGAAAAACAGTCCTTGTCATAGGTGCAAACGTTTGCTTTTCTCAGATCATCAGGGCTTAATTGTGGACACCTCGATAATATGTGTTCTGGGTACTCAGTGTGTGCAAGACACATTCTGCACCTATCGCTTCTTCTTCTTACTTCTTGACGTAAAATGCCGTCACGTATACTATGGAGAAAATTACCATCCTGAAATTGCTATCATCCCGTAGGGTTGCCCGATCTAGATTTCGGAAGGCAGGCAGCTCCATTTTGCAAAACGCGGAACGTTTGAGAAGCTTCTGGCAAAATAGAATTCTCAGAACTCCTAACTCAAAAGTGATCGGCACTGTTTGCTGACCCATGTGAAGCAGATAGAGGATGTTTGGTGTAATCGAGACCGTAGCCAGAAGAATTTTTCGGAGAGGGATATGAAGCATAAAAAAATTTCGGGGAGGGATATACAGCAGGAAAAAATTTCGGACGGGGGATATGCAGCCGCACAGAGGAGAGTATACGTATATTATGCACATGTTTCAAGAATTTCGGAGGGGGATCAAGCCCGCCTCACCCCCCCCCCCCTGACTACGGCCTTGGGTGTAATTGTAAATTTCAGATTATGAGTGAGAGAAGGAAATGCGTACTTTGTGGAAGGGAGACTGTGTGGTCAAGCGATACAATCTTATTTTAAGATAAAGATAATTTCCTCCATATTCTTACTTGCGTTGAGTAGTGTATGCGTAGCGGGCGTAAAGTTTCGTGTCGGCCCGGCGGCGAAATGCACATTTGCGTATACTTGGTCCCTTTACCAAGTGTTTCTGCTGAATATGGTTATAAGAATTAATGAGCAGTCGCGGACAATTATCCAGGTTTGGTCCCAAAGGAATGAACTCTCAACCGGAGGCATGAAAACCATACCAAAAGCTGGATTACACCTTGTAAGGTGTTTTCACGCTTGTAAGTGTGCCTGAAGGACCTTATTTAAGCAGAATGTGCGCGAAATAATTCTCGCGCATGCGCAGATTCAAGATTAGGTACTTTTGACACTGGCATAGGTAACTTTAAACACTGGTATTGGTATCTTCTTGAAATAAATAAAGATTTAACTTGAAGAAATGTTTCAATGGCTGAAGTTTTGTTTTGAGGGTTTCGTAGCAATCCACCAATTTTGTTTTTTCGAAAAAAAATTTTCACAAAATTTTTCTTCCAAAAAATTTTGTTTCAAACATTTTTTTTTAATTTGTATTAAAAAATTGCATCATTTGCCTCCGGATTATGCTGCAAAATTCACACTCGCACACAATCACCTATTTTACGCACTTGTATCACAATAGTACATTCACACGAGTGGAACGTCTTCCAGCACATGTCACACACGATATTTTTTGCAAAAAATGCATGAAAATGCAATGAAAAATACGATATGGAGGTCGGTAGCGCGGGGGGCGGGGGGTCCTGGGTGCAGCCCTGGTGGGGGTGCAGGGGGCGAAGCTTCCGCGAGGGGTTCGGCGGGGGGGGGCGAAGCCCCCTGACTGAGAAAATGCCACCAAATATTGAGTTACAATATTATTACATTAAACTTGAAAAAAAAACATTGAGTAACGTGCCCACATTGTTGAGGGTGCTAGACTTTCCGAGAGTTCGTCAAAATAGGCAAATAGCGCGTTTTCTATTACAGAGGTTATTTCACTTGTTTCGGACCTGTATTCATATCGACTGATCGGATGTTTGACAGCTTTTTAAGAGCGTCATGAAAACAAATGTGGTCAGTTGAGTTGCCCGGGAAACGCCGCGTAATTGTTTCACATTCCGTGTGAATATTAATTCCCGAACTAAAGACAAGCGCTCGTAAATAATTCAGTGCGGGAACATTCCCGCACAAGTGCGGGAATGTTACATTCCCGCACGCTACTCTCACAGTAGAGGAATCTGCAATTTTTCTTAGGCTTTATGGACACGGAATATGGCCATTTTCATGCATGTGTTGCAAAAATAACTATTTTCACATTAGTGGTATTAGTCAAAAGAAATGTGAAACACAAAACTCATATCATACAAAAATAATTCCCAGAAGCACAATAGGGATTCATTCGTGCAACTAATGGTCAACATTTGACACAAGATTTAGCACCTGACTTCCCTGGGCTATATTTGGGGTTTTGGTGTAGCTGATTTCGAATCCGAGGTCGGTTAACCTCTACCCCGTCTGATTCGAGGTCATTTCAAGGTCAAAGTGAGAAAAAGTGGTTAAATAAATCTGAAGCAATATGTGTATAGGTTTTTGTGGTTGTTGAGATTTACCCTGTGAGGTCACCCCGAGGTAATTTCGAGGTCACGTTAAGGTCATACTGAGATGAAACGGTTAGAAGAGAACTAAAAAAACATGAAGATTTTGGAGTATGAATCTTGTGTTCCTTTGATCCTACAAGGACACCTGGACGTAATTTCAAGGTCAAAATCAATTCAGGGTCTTTAAAAGTATGTAACGTATGGTTGCAACCAGGGCACCTCCACGAGGCACAGTGAAATGAAATCAAAGAACGAGCTTCAAAATAACTTGTAGCTGGCAATTCTTAACCGATTTTGGATTTATTTGAAGAAAAAATCAGCATTAAATTTTGAAGAGATTTATGTGGCCTGATTTGGCCAGATTCTATTTCAGCGACTCCGAAACCCCATATTGGATATTTCTCACTTCTTTCTAACACTTACGTCTCAGTATGACCTTAACGTGACCCTGAAATGACCTCTGGTTACCTCACGGGTTTAAGAAAACCCCAGATTCGGACTCAGCGACTCCAAACACCATATAGGATTTTTCTCACAATTTTCTGAACGCTTCATCTCAGTATCACCTTGACGTGAACATGTGATGACCTCTGGGTGACATAACAGGGTTAAGCGAACCCCAGATTCGGACTCGGCGACCCCTAAAACCTATATAGGATTTTTCTTACATTTTTCTAGCCCTTTCATCTCAGTATGACCTTGAATTGACCTTGAAACGACTTCTGGGTGACCCCCCAGGGTTAAGCGAACCCCAGGTTCTGACTCAACAACCCCAAACACCTATATATATATATTCTTTTCAGATTTATTTAGCCAGTTTTTCTCACGTTGTCCTTGGAATACCCTTGAACCAGACGTGGTAGAGTTTAACCGACCTCGGATTCAAAATGAGCGACCCCAAAAACCCTAATATACACCAGTGAAGTCAGGTGGTAAATCTTGTATCAAATTTTGACTAGTGATTATTTGTGTCAGAGAACTTTCGCGTTTTGGCGGGCATTGCGTTGTTCTCCGCCATGAACACTAACTATTGTCATTCTCGGCTAAAGCACCCCTCCGATAGCGTTCATGTAAAGTATGTTCAGAATTGGTGTGAACTGATACGGTGACAGAACTTCGAAGAGCATTGAGTGGTATTGACGGAATTTTTTCGGAACGTTTGTTTCTCCCTACCTATTTGTTATTCGAAATACACGTGTATGTTTTTTAATTTCCTCTTTTCTATCTCATCCTATCCTTCATCTATCCACATCGAGCGTTCACTATCTCTCTGTGTTTATAAATTCAAGTCTATTTTTTCAATTCTCTCTTCTCTATCCTATCCTGTCCTTTATCTACCATCGTCTATCTTTGTGTATCTCTTTATCAATATAAGTAGAGGCCTGGCGAACCGTTTTGCCAGATTCGACATAGTTGTTGATCGAGGTATGAAAATGATTTTCAAGTGTGAAGGTATATAAGCATGTACGTCACGTTATCTTTCTGGTAAGTGGTCAAAGTCAAATTAATTTTTTTGAATAAAATCCCCAACTTTTCGATGGACTCCCAAAATTCGGAAAATAGAAATTGATGGAAGAACTCAATTGCTTGTTCCTGATGCTGTTGTTCCGTGTGGTCAGTTTTATTATTGAATAGGCTTGATACCTTATGACCACGAGCGTGAAGGGATAGTGTTTTTGGTTGTGATGGCTCGCTCAGCTCTTTTTGAGATCTAGTTCGAAGCGCTGCATTTCTTGAGAAGATATTGATTATCAGTTCGAGTTCCGACCCTTCTTTCGGATGACTTCGAAGTGAAGTGATGGTTGAGGCATGAATAGTGTCTCGTGCCTTTTCCTTCTGGATTTAGTGAGGTGATTTTCCTGACTCGATCGTCTTCTGATGTTGCGAGAAGTGATTAGTCGGACGACATAAACCTCCGGTTGCATCGGGATCGATTTTTCGGAGAAGGATCATGGCCGTAGCTTCCGGAGCCTACATCTGGTCTAACTTTACAAAGCTAACTAAATATTTGTTTTATGTGGCATGGGAGTGTTCCCGCGGCACAGTGGGACCAAATCGCTAAAAGCTGGCCAAAACTATAAAATGTTTATAAAATGAGTCAAATTCGGTTACTGACGGGTTTGTGGGGTCGCTGATTACGAATCCGGTATCAAAAATTTCAAAAACAAAATGGCAGATCCAATATGGCGGACGAGTATGCTAAACAAATATTGGATTTTTTTCAAAATTGGTATAAGGGTGGTTTTGAGGTCACTCATTACGAATCGGATATCCAAAATATAAAAAAAAAACGAATTAAATATTTATTTTCCGAAAAACAAAATAGCGAATGAAATATAATAAAAAGTTTATCAATAGGAATTAACCTGTTGTAGCTGAAATAAAAAAAAAAAGTCTCGTATGTTTGATCTTGGTGAATGTAATTTCTAAATGACAAATTAATGGCTATAAAAGAACAGGATATGATTTAAGGAGGTTGAAAATATAACAAAAAACAATTATAGTTAGTACCTATGTTAACTGAATACATAATTTATTTACACATAATACAAAGCATTTGAAATTCTTCACTATCGGAATCCTCATTATTACAATCGCTCTCGCTTTCACCCTCGTCAGTTAAATTTTTACTGAAACTATCATCGCGAGTTAGTTTTACAATTGAAGGTGAAACTAGTAATTCAAGCGCTTCAGATGATAATAATTTCAATTTTTTTGGAGGTGTTTTTCGCAAACTGGAAATTAACGGATCAGATGCTACCTACGGAATCAATAATCACATGACCGTGTATGAGGATTTTATGAACACTTGTCGGCATATAAAACCACGGGTGAAGCTTTACAAAAAGTCGAGCCGTATCTAAAGCATACTTCTCAAATTTCTTTACATGGACATCGAAACCGCAAGAAATAACTTGTAAAATGACGTGAAATCTTGTGATCAATTCTTCTTCAACGCTCGTTATACCAGAAGAAATATCGGAATTTTCGAAAAACCGTCCTGCCGTATTCCCGTCATTTGTGCTTCCATACCCTTGCTTCACTTGATCGACGATCAACCCCAATTGTTCACGAAAAAGTTTCTGGATATTTTCTTTTCTTTTTTTAATATTTTCTTGATCATCTTTACCGCGACATTGCCATTTATTAATTTCGAGTCTGTAAGATAAATGCAAGCAACACTCAAAAAATCTTATCCAGGCATGAAGCGATGAAATCCCGAATTGCAAATTTTCTCTAGATATTGGCATTTTCAAAATTTTTTCTATTTTATTAAAATCTTTAGAAGTCGCTTGGTAAAGATAACAGCGGAGACTTGACGATACATTTGCAACAGCATTGCAAACTTTACCGTCTACCATTGTAAATGCTAGTTTGTATTCAACAGTAACTTCTTTACCATCGATAATACAGTGAAATGGAGTAAGATTTTTTGCTTGTTTCTCAATTTCTTCGACTTCTTTTTGAGTTACTTCTGCAGTTTCATGTAAAAATTTGATTCTTATAGGGCGGCAAAATCGCGTTGACGATGGTCGTGGATTTTTCCAAACGATCATTTTAGAATTAGTTTCTTTGTCAACAAAAGAAATTTCCAATGGAACAAGAACTTTGTCCCGAAGTTCCGTCACATCCCCATTTGCATATTAAATTCAAATCGCAAAGTTTTCCAGATGGCAACCACCGTTTCGTTGACGAAGGGAGCGAGCGTGATCCCCTTTATCCGGGAACTAAGGGTCCCCCCGAGAGGCAACTGCCAGGTCCCCGATGAAGGAGATAGTGTAGTGTCTGAGGTGTCCCTTAGTCGACGAGCCGGGAGGTCCCCCTCACAGGCAACCACCGTTTCGCTGACGAAGAGAGCGAGCGTGATCCCTTTGATCTGGGAACTGAGGGTCCCCCCGAGAGGCAACCGCCAGGACCCCGATGAAGGTGATAGTGCTTAAACCAACGAACTAACGTTAAACATGTTTGTAATGATATGTGGTCCGTATTTGTAGGCTGCTTCGGTTCGTTAGGCTGGTATGATGGGTGCCGCTTGTGCTGTGCGGGCTGAGCGAGTGCTGGCAGAATGCGGCGCGTCGGTTGGATGGCGTGGAGCCAGGCTGCTGCTTGCTGTAGATTCCCACGTCGTAGTCATCTAGCTGCTTCGATCTCGACCTTGCTCGTCGAGTGTCGCTGGAACTACTGGTGCCTCGGGGAGCGAGGCTGCCTGTATTTATGCCCATACCCGCTGGTGCGTGCGCGCCAGTCGGGTGGGACATGGTGGGGGGCGACCAGCGATTGGCCGCTATGGTGGCTCGGGAGCGCCTGTAAGCTTGAGTTCCGCGGTGGTGGGAACTGAAGTGGAGAGGGAACTTTTCGTCGATTCTGGCCACCACATGCCTGGTGGTGGGGCCGAGATTTGATTCGCTGGACTTGTAGCGCGAGCGAAATTGTGGCCGAGAACCTCGATGCTCCCGACACTTCCGTTTCCTGGGTCGATTTCCTTTATTGCAAAGACAACTTATTTTACATAGTAAGAATCTTAATGCTAACATACCTTTTTCCCGATGCGTTCGCTGTCGATCGAGGAGGGCACGGAAAGGAAAATGAAGGATTTTTAAATCATATTAAATTGCCGCATGATTGCGGGTGACAATGGAAGGCTTTTGATAACATCGGATTGATACAATAATATACGATTCAATAAGTAGCGAGAATGCCTCGTCATCAGGAAGTCGTTGTTCTTGAAGAAATTTTAAACATTTTCTATACCTAGAAGGTTTTGATGGAGTGCCAAACGTGATGTCCGGTAAAACACGTGCCGCATCAGATTCCCCCTCTGCTCTCAAGCTCATCTGCGTTGCATATGCTAATTCTTTGCTGCTCATCTTCTGTCGTATGTCCTCTGTTTTTCTGCGTTTTGTTCTGTCGCTTGCTTTGGAGAAGGTGATTGAAGGTCGGCCACTACCACCGCGGTTACCCGCGGTATTAGATTCTGTGGAAAGCCCTAACACTGATTCGTCAGCTAAAATGACAAACTTTTCCAACCATTCTTTATATTTTTCTAAAAATTTTCCTTCATTGCGATGAACTTCTTGCCACCTTGCGTCAATTTTGTTTATATTTGTGCGTATAGCCGTTTTGTGTTTCTCGGTTAACTCAACATTATATTTTAATTGAGTACTCAATTCCTTCTGCACAATTTTACATATAGTAATTATTTTTTCTTCAAAATGTCCTTTTGAAAGGTAAAAAAGATCCTTCCGGGTCATACCGTTTTTGTCACCTGAGTCTGAAATATAAATGCAAAAAATTCTAATTTTTTTCAAAAACTTTGCAAAAAATTATACTGTACACAGAAAAGCAGCTAGAAGCAAAAAAATCTTGATTCATTCGAACAACAGATGTCTAATAAACAAGTCTAAATAAGTTTTAGCGTGGAACAAAGTGGACCTTTTTTTATCGATCCACAAAGATTTTTATCAACTTCAAATAATTATTTTTTTCCCTATAAATTGTCTCAAACTACTTTCTATCCAATGAAAATATTTTGATAGTCTATGCTGTATTTCAATTCTACTTACCTTTCTGTGCCTCGGCCATCTTGCAGAATAAACAAACACCTTTTTTCACTATCTGACGCACATTCGCAATCTCACGTTTTTCCAGCACTCCTTGCGCGCACAAATCTTCGCACTTGACCACTAGATTTGAAGTAATATTTAAGGCAAGCTTTTGATAATTTTTTTTTTTAATGACAGAATTTGATGGCCCCAACTATCCTCTAAGAAAATACATTCAAAGAATCATATAGAAAAAAAAAATTTTTTAGGGGGTTTTGTCCAGCTTTTTGCGATTTGGTCCCACTGTGCGCGGGTTGGAATTCGGATCATATTCAAATTGGTTTAAGTCAAATTATAATTAAAATAAATAAAAACCATTTGTAGAATTTCGACCAGCCCTTTAAAATATCGGATGTTTTTCACGATTTTAATTTAGCATCTTATTTCATAAACTTTAAAGTGACAATTTACTCAGGAGCCACATGATTCGTTTCCACTACTCCGCCCCCCCCCCCCCCTGTTGCATGCGAAACTTCAATTGTAATATTAGCGTTATAACTTACAAACATCAATTAATTATAAGAATATGAATCTAAACTATAGTCTATACCGTTAAAATAAGCTGTATTTGTTCATATAATTTTTCAAAATTACTGGATAATTCGTAATTGCAGCATCAAGGAACAATGCACAATAGCTCATGATGAAGGTCCCTATCAACAACTTTTAGGCATTGTATTGTTAACTATTTCCAAGATTATTTTTTTCGATCATCCTATAATACCTATAAATTTGGAAGCTTCTCAGATTCGCTAACTAGTTAGCACAGATGCCTGAACGAACGGTTTTTGATTATTAATGTATGTATTTAAAAAAATGTATATCTGCTTTACATAAATAATATGTGCTTCTCTTATATACAAAATTTGCACAGAAAAATATTTCAGACTTGAAAAATGTAAAAAGAAAATATTTCTTCTGCAGGATGCAGGAAGCAACAACTTAGACAATACATGGAGTAAAACGAGAGATGAAAATGCATCATCTTGGTTCTACAACAGTGCTGGCTGGGGAGACCGAAAGTAAATTATGTTTGCAATCGCTTGACATGAACCTGATACATATCATCGGCAACAGTATTGGTAAAGGAAGCAAAATTTTCACCGATCAGTGTTCAAAAGATATCGATGTAAAATATTACCTAGATATGACCAAGGAACTGGATAAATTGTTGTGAGTCGACTGGAGTAGACGAGATATAATCGCCTTCCCTGTGACCATTCTAAAGTATAAGAAGTACTTTACGGGGCTTAACTGTATCCTCACAATAATGTAGAGACAAATTCTAACAAAGATATTTAATTTTTAATAGTTTCATATTATAAATAAAATACCTGCTTCATAATTTTTTGTCATATTTTTGTCCATCGCAGTATTCAAGACATTCCTATTTCTAGGCAGATACTGAAAATGCAGTGCTCGAGTTTTTCTACATGAAAGGATACTTGGAACTGCGCTCAATATATATTTAATTGTGCTTAAGTTCCATAAACAATTTGAAATTACACATAATCTTCATTGAGAAATAGATAAAACTTGTGCTTTCACTACTTGTAGGAGAGTAAGATACTTCCTATTTCATGTTACTGGAATTATTATAAGTCAAAGGTGCATCAAATAATGTGAGCAGTCTCATACAGCATATTAATATAATTCAATTTATGGGTGGAAGTCTAAATGTCAACACAATTCACCTATATGATCTTTCTGTCGAAAAATGATTTCATAATTTAGTAAAACATTTTTTCCATGAGTCTGTTGATGTGCATGAGTCGATTTGAACCGACTATAATCCGATTCGATTCAGCTGAAAATTGAGTCGAAGTTTTTGAAACCGACTCCAGTTATGATTGAATAGAGTTTTATTTATACTTTTATATCAAAGCGCTTTGCTGGGCGTGATGCAATCAAATCGACCAAAGTGATTTTTGAAAAGCTCTTAATTAACTGAACTCATCTGTACATCATAATTTAATTAATTTATTAATTTTGGAACCAGAATTTTCAAAATCCCAAAATTATATTTGATCTGTCAGAATAATATTTTATTTGGTATCGTGCATACTGCATAGATTTAAAATATTTAAATTAAAAAGAGCTGTTCAAAATTTCATACGATGCACGTATACCTATAAACAAAACATTATTTTAACTGATAAAAATATTTAAATGTCAATTCTTTTTTCAATTTGAAACCTTGGGAATTTTAAAGAACGGGAATTGACTAATTTCGTAAATTCACTGATTTCGGAAAGTTGAAAATTCGAGTTTCAAATAATGAATTTTGGAAATTTAAAAATTTCGTCAATTAGGTATTTCTGAATTTTTCTAGTGAAATTAAGATAATAGGGTCATCCGCCTAATTTTTCTTATTCTTGAATATCAAACTATTCAGTCTAAAATCACTAATTACACGAGTATAATAGAAAAAAAAACTTCTTTCGAATTTTCATTTTAAAAAGAAAAATGTGTACTCTTTTCAGATTTGTATATCTGTTGCTGTTGTATGTATATATATATAACCTTAAATTGAAAATTGAATTTTTAAGTTCAAGCCTTTTGTGCATATGTTGAAAAAGATCGCTTATATAATATGTTGCTCTGTCATTCGACAAAGGATTATTATTGAATGAAAAAAGGAAATAACATGGGAATTGCTGATCCCTTTTGCGAACGTTATAACAGTTGAAAAAATCTTAGCCACACTGTACTCTTAATTTTGTAGGGCACATTTTACGCCAGACAGTTCATCAATTTTTCTGTTTCTTACCATTGTTCCCATATAGCACACTTTCCGAAAAACCCTGATCTTTCCTTAGAACTTGGTCCAAGTGGCTGGGAGAATACCCGGTCTGCCCTAGGCTTAGACTCACACTTAGACCCAGGTTAAAATATAGGTTTTTGCGTTCTTTGAAATAATCCAATGAGAAATTGATTTCATAAAAAAATTGCAATGCGTTTTAAAAAGTGGTAGAGATTTTTCTAATACTTTTTTCATCTTAATTTGGGGGGGGGGGGGGATCTTGAGACAATAGTAAAGAATAATTTAATTTTCTTAACAATTCCTGAAAAGCATGTGCCCATAAAAGTAGTATATTGTGCATCAAGTGGGAGAAGTTGGCGATTCTAGATGAGTGTGAAGTTTGCCGCGCGAGCGCAGCGACCTCGGCAATAACGCAAGTCGAGTGGCCATCTTCCACTAGGTTCACATAATACTTTATTTAACACTCGCGATGGAAATGCGGCTTAGAAAGACGTTGAGAGAGGACGAAGTTGTCCATTTCTCTACTGATGACTATTACGGGGGTAATGCCGAGGAGGGAAATCGGGAGTTGGAAAGCCGAGAGACAGGTAGAGACGCAATCAAACAAAGACTATTAAAATCAGAGCATGGTTTATTAAGCCACTTACATTCGATGATCCGGTTCGGGGCTTCACCGGGATTGGAGAAGCGTCGCTAAGAGCTGCGATGATGAGAGCGGTGACAATGCGACGTCGGCGTCGCTGGGCAGGCAGGCAACGGGGATCAGATTAGACGACACCACTGGGCCGGCAAATCACGGGGATCTGATTAAGCGCGGTTACCAAACAGGTAAAGCGTAGAGCCCGAATGAGAAGACAATGGCACACACCGTGGACTTCCCTTGAGCACAACGCTAAGAAGCAGCACCAACGAGAGCGGTTTTCACTACGGCGGGTAAGCCAAGACTGACGACGGGAACGCGCTGCCGTTCGGGACTTCGGGTCCCTCCGGGAGATTCCGACCCATCTCGTGTGTGGCCCGGCAGCCCCCGTTGGCAGGGGCGCACCGAGTAGACCGATACGTAACGGATCTGTTACACCCCCCTTCCTAGGGTGACTAGAAAAAAACACTTTTGGTTTTCGCAGGAGTGAAGGGCAAATAATGATAGTTTATGCAAGTTTAGAATCCAGATTTTTTTTTCTTTATTTTTAAACAATATTTAGAGGTGGCCCATAGTCTTTGAAAGTCCTCATTGCAAAAGCTGACAATTTCGGTAAATGAAGAGTCGATCGTAAAAGTGCAACCCCAGCTCTTTTCATCGATGTGACTTTATAACAGGATTAGTTAGAGTGCCCTGAATTATTATTATCCACTTTTCTGAAAATGGGAAATATGACTAAAAAAACTTTCTGAGAAAATCCCCGAAAATCAAACAGCTTAAGTCGTAGACCTGTCAAATTTCAAAAATTTACTCAGATTTGTTTTCATTATTGCAAGCTTATTTATACTTTTCCTAATCTGCTTTTTCAGAAAATTTGATCTTCAACCCTCGACGAAAATATTCTTAAAATTTCAATATAAGGTCCATATTATAAGAGCCGTTATTAGTCTTTGAAAACAGTAGAAAACAGTGAAAATAACACTTTTCAAGCAACCATAATTATTGCTTTTTATCAATTTTTAATTGAAAGAATGCTTTTGTGTGGATTCTGAGAACCTCAAGAACAACATAGTGGAAGTTCAAATTGAAAAGTGGATAACTTCGTGTTTAAAATCTTGAATGAAAAAAGGTTGAGTTCACCCATGTTAATTACATAAAAACTTCAAAGACGATGGGCCACCTCTAAATATTGTTTAGAATAAAAAATAAAAAAATCTGTCTTCTACAATCGCATAAACTACCGTTATTGCCCTTCACTCCTAAGAAAATCAGAAATGTTTTTTTCTGGTCACCCTACCCCTCCCCCACGGGGGTTTGGGTGTATTCCTGAAATTTTTTCGAGTTCTCTGTCCAGTTCCTGTATGGTTTGGGAGTCTATATGCATGTACAGTTCCCAAGTGTTGTTGCTTGTTTCCCTGTCATTGTTAACTTGTGTTACGTTGATGTCCAGTAGGTTTTGAATTTTTCTGTTAATGTATTCCCATCCTCCCTTTATGTATGTTTTTCCGTCATCGTTTGGGGTTGAGTAATTTCGTCTATGTCTGAACGGTCCGTCGTTGCAAAATGAGTCATGGGTTATCTATATTTGTATCGGTACCGATTTGTTACAAAATTGGCATTTTAAGGTCTCTATGTTATTGTTCAGATTCTTTAGAAAGGATGTGGTGTCTTCGTTGATTTTCTGTTTGTAGCTGTCCTCCATGGTTTCCGGTTCCTGTAAAAATTAGAGAAAGAGAAAAAAAAAGTTTTCGCATGGAGTCCTGATTGAGTCAACGCAGTCGGTTTCTTTATAGATATCCGTTTATTTTTGTATCTTAAATTTATTTGTATAATAGGTCATGTGACATGTTGTTTTGATAGGTTTCCATGAGTAGAGGGAAACAAAAGATAAAAATAAATAGATATGTGAATAGAAAAAAAAATTCAAAAAACTGTATTCTCTTTCAGTCCTTCTTTAGTTTATTATTATTATTTTTTTTGCTCATAGATGAATTTTTGAACTTCTTGGTTCCTTCTTCATTTGAGAATACGCAATTTTGGTTGATTGATCTTTCCTGTTGGAGTTGTTCCATTTCTCTTCTGTTCTCTTCTTCCCTTCTTTGCCTTTCCGCATCCTCTCTTGTTCTGCGAGTATTCTCCCAGAATAGTTCCCTCTCTTGTTCGAGCATTGCCTTGCGACTGGAAGGTTTTAATTCGTTCCATCTCGTCCTTTTGTAGGTTTTTTAGTTTCTCTTGGAATTCCTCGTGGATTTTTCGGCTTTGTATGAATGCCTTCCATTCGAACTCTATACACAGTTTGTAGATTTTTTGGTCGAGTTCTCAGCTTGTTTGTTCTTTGATTTTGGTTTCTTGTTGTGTTTTCCAGGAATTTTGACCTCCGACAGCTCCCTCTTCTTCTTCCTCTGTTTGGTTGTTGGTTGTTTGGTTTTCTTTGTTTACTATTGCTCGAAGTGGTTCTGTTGATTGTGTGATGGTTCGCCTCAACATCTGTCATACGTGACGGTGTGGGTGATAAGTGACTTCCTTCCCTGGTATTCCTTGTCTTCTCAGTTGCAGCCATTTCCTAGCTGGACAGTTTTCGGCATGTTGAGGCAGCGTGGTTTCGAAAATGCGGTTTTGGCGCAGAGTGCATTTGGTACTTCCATTTTGCTGTAATACAAACAAAATTGTCTACTGTCTTTCTTTTCTTAAGACTAGATCGTCACGCGCGCGCTAGAAGCGCGCTCCTATGTGAATTTTTCTTGTATGAATGTTGAAAGTAAATAACGAAGAATCTTCTAAAGGGGAATGTCATTACAAAATACATTATTTTCCTTAGAATTATTGCATTTTGTATATTTGAATAATATTGAACATATTACATTTTCAAAAATATAAGTGATTAGTAAATTCTAAATTTTTCGTAATATGTTGTACGGAAATGTAATATATATTTTCTGAACTTCAGATATCAAGAAATTTAAGTATCGTTGGTGGGGGGGGGGGGGGGTCAAAAATATTACCAATTTCGGACAAAACATTTTATGTGTGATTCGATTAGAAACGCTTTACATTCCGAACATTTGAAGTAAAAAATATTGCGTTTTCAACAAAATAGATGAATATTTCAGGAAATAAATGGCTCCTGAAGAAAATAGTTGAATTTTCAGCTAAAAAAAAATAATTCTCGACAAAAGAGTTATATCTCGATCCAAGAAAGATTTCTGGAGTCAGACATTTCAACCACGCAGTTTTCTTTCCAACCAAAAAAGATCTGAAAATCACCGTACCTCCGTTATTGATACATATTATGAAAAACTTTATATTTCAAAATTATTTAATTTTTACTTATTCATATATATATATATATATATATATATATATCTTATCATATTATATCATGTCATGTTATATTATATTATATTATATTATATCTAATCATGTGATTTCAGAGAAGTGTGGTAGCTAAGGGTTAAAAAATTGTAAATGTTGTGGACAAAAGTATTTGAATTCGAATTTTAATTGTGATTATAATTAGAAGACAGGTTTAAATTTTATTATAAAGAATGTTGTGTGAAAGTGTTTAAAAATCTACATGTATAAAATTGAATCCATTTCAACTTTGTAGTTAAACAATTTAAAATTTAACTAATTTAAAGTGAAAAAGTAAATTTTTTAACTTGTATCAATTTTATAGTTAGAAGAATTAGATTCAATTATAAAAATTTGAATCCACGTTATAATTTGCAATGCTTTAAATTGAATAATGAATCACTGAAACTTTCAAGATTTAAATCTATATAATTTTAATCATTTTTTATCTACGAACACTAGAAGTTTAACAATTAAAATTTTTATTTTCAAAGTGAATAATTTTCAATTAAGAAGTTATATTATCTTAATTATAATTGCTTCCAAATCCATACTTGTTCAATTGTTATTTATGTATGAAAAATGTTGTTTTCCAATATATTTTTAAGTATTATTTGAAACATTTTCAGATTTTTCACAAAATTTTCTTACAATATTTTGAAATGGAAAAAATTGCTTATAAAATCTTCGAGAGTATGTTTTGATAATTGTGTTACCATTTAAAATTCATAAAAATGTTTTAGATTGAATTTCGAAATATTTAAAAATCAACATTTTTTAGACTTCTTGAAATATTTATAAATTTTTTATTATTTTAGAAACTTTCTCATAACTTCTATAAATTTAATAAAATCAATCAAATTTTTCATACAATTTTTTTAAAATATTTTGAAATAGAAAAAAATTGCTTATAAAATCTTCAAGAGTATGCTTTTATAATTGTGTTAATTATCAATTTTCTTAGGAATCACATTAAACACTTTTCAGTATTATGAAATATGTCGTACTTTTAGAAAGTTAATTTTTTTTAAACTTCTCAGTGTATGTTAAAGTTATTTACGAATTGAATTGTTTCTAAATAAAAGAATTGAAATTGTAACGTTCAAATTGTAGATATTTTGATTTCGTAATTATTTTAATAACATTTGAAATCCATGGAAATCTTTTGAATTAAATTTCAAAATATTCAAAAATCTACATTTTGTTGTAGACTATTGGAAATATGTATACATTTTTTATTATTTCAGAAATTTTTCCATAACTTGTACATATTTAAAAGAATCAATAAAATTTTTCATTAAATTTTTTTAATATATTTTGAAATAGAAAGAAATTCCTTATAAAATCTTCGAGATATTTTTTGATAATTGTGTTAATTATCAAATTTTTCAGAAATCACATTAAACACTTTTCAGTATTATGAAATATTTCGCAATTTTTTTAAAACTTCTCAATATATCTTAAAGTTATTCACGAATGAATTGAATCTATTACAGATAAAATTGTTTTCAAATAAGAGAATTAAAATTGTAACGTTCGAATTGTAGATATTTTGATTTTGTAATTATTTTAAGATCATGTAAAATTCATAAAAATGTTTCAAATTAAATTTCAGAATGTTCAAAAATCTACTTTTTGTTTTAGACTTTTTGGAATATTTATAAATTTTATGTTATTTTAGATATTTTTTCATAACTTGTACATATTTAATAAAATCAGTCAAATTTTTCGCAAAATTTTTTTACAATATTTTGAAATAGAGAAAAATTGCTTATAGAATCTTCGAGAGTATGTTTTGATAATTGTGTTAATTAACAATTTTCTTAGGAATCACATTAAACACTTTTCAGTATTATGAAATATTTCGTGCTTCTTAAAAAGGTAATTTTTTAAAACTTCTCAATATATCTTAAAGTTATTTGTATGTATGTATGTATATATATTTGAACTCTCCCTTTTACGGGTTTGAAGGCCTCCGCTCCCTGTACATATATTTACATTTCATCCTTGGTCTACCTTAACCGCTACTTATTTTCTCATGCAACGCCTTACATAATAACAATCATATTAGTACTACTCTTAGACTACAGACAATGAGCGATCTTCCCGGGCTTCCGTTTTCTCTTACCATCAAATGCATTTTCACCGATTTAAAAATTTTTAATTTTCACAAGTTACTTTCCTTTACAGAGGATTACCCGTTTGGCTCTGCCATGATCTCTTGCTTTCTCTTATTTCTTCCAGTTTTTTCATCCACATCACTCCCTGTCGATTACCATCCAAAATCCATCTTACACATTCATCCACACTCAACTGTCCATCTTCCTCTCCTGCACACCTCTCTAACACATGTGCCCATGACTCCAATTCGTACCCACATACTCTGCACAGATTGTCGTCTTCATCCAACCAATATCTACAAGCTCTAACTCCTTCTCCCATTCTAAACCGTATCACCCTACTCCATTTGTCTTCCTTTTTCATCTTTTGCACATATTCTGCTTCCGTCACCCCTTTGACCATCATATACCATCTATTGTACTTCGAATCCATAATCTTTCTGCATCTCTCTCCTCCTTGTCTTACTAATAGCTCTAATTTAATGTTCTGCCAATCCAGAACCCCTTCCTGTATATCACAAACACTCCTCATTTTTTTCCTTTATTCCTCCCATTTTGAGTTTCCCAAATTGCCTCTCGTCTCCTTGTTCCGAACTTCGTCTAAGCATACTTGTGCTATTCTGCTCCCCTCTCCCCTTTTCAGCTTCTCTTCAATCCTCCAGGCTCTCTTGATTTGTCTAGTTACCATTTTTCCCCTTCCTAGTTCTTCCCTTATCATGTATCCTGGGCAACTTCAACTAACCCCCATTACCCATCTCAGAAATCTCTCATGTATGCTTTCCACTTTCCTATGTTCCTTCCATCCCCAAACCTCCACTCCATAACACAACACCGCCCAAACCAACGCATCAAACAACCAAACCATCATTCTATACCCCATACTTGGCCCATTACTTTACTCGCACTTTCAATTCTTTTCCTCACCTGCAAATCGTTTCCCCTTCCTGACTCAAACCAAAAACCTAGGTAACAGAACTCCTCCACACTTTCCACTGTTTGTCCGTTCATCTTCCAAACGTAATCTATTTTGGTCTTTCTATTTCTGAAGCACATCACCTTGGTCTTCCCTACGTTCACCGTCAGTTCTTTTGTTCCCACGTACTCTTCGAAAATTCTTATCATTAGGTTCATCCCCTTCTCATCGTCTACTATTAGAAGTACGTCGTCCCCGTATGCTAGGGAGTATAGTTTGCTATTACCCAGGATCGTCCCCCATTTCCCTTTCTCCTTTAGCTTCTCCTCTAGGTCTGCCAGCAGCAAATTGAAAAGTAGTGGACTCAACGGGTACCCTTGCCTTAGACCTCTACCTGTCCAGAAAACCTCCCCTTTTTCCCCGCGTATCTTCACTCTAATCCTGGTTTCAGTAAAAATTTCCTTTATCCTCTCCACCAGCCCTTCTTCTATTCCCCTCTCTTTCATTGCCTGCCATAGCACTTTTCTATTCACTGAGTCAAAAGCTGCTTTGAAATCTACAAACAAAGCGACTAATTTCCCTCTTTTTCTCCCTAAGTTTCTGTTAACCAAGTAGTTGAGTACGTAAATGTTGTCTATTGTCCCCATTCCTATTCTAAATCCCGTATGGTTGTGTGGGATACTTTGCTTCTCTTCTATCTGATTCTCTAACCTTTTTCTTAGAATTTCTGTATATATTTTATAGCCCACTTGCATGAGAGTGATCCCTCTGTACTTTTCTACCTTCTTACCCTCTCCTTTCTCAACAAGCGGTACTACCAGCCCTGTCATCCACTCCTCCGGCCACCCTTCTCCTTTCTAGACCTTGTTGCATATCCTCCACATCACTTCCCTTATCCCTTCTCCTCCATACTTTGCCGCTCCGTTCTCCATATCATCCTCTCCTGTGGCCTTGTTTCTTTTCAGTCTATCTATTGCCTCATTCACTTCTTCTCTTGTTATTTCGTTCGCTTCCTTCATTTCTCCCTGGACTGTCTTTCTATTTTCCCCTTTGATCCTTTTTTGTTCTCCCCCTAGCAGACCCTTAAAATACTCCGTCCATTCATCCATTTCTATTTCTTCATTCACGCCCTTCCTTCCTCCTCTTTCCCTGTTTATCACATCCCAGACCCTACCTTCTTTGATTGCTTTTTGTACTTCTTCCTTGTATTTCTCCTTTCCCCTTTGCTTTTTCCCTTCCAGCATCTTCTCATGTTCTCTTTTTCTCCTGTTGTACTCCGCCTTCTCTATTTCTCCTTTCCTCCATATTCTTACAGACCCTTTCATTCTCTCCTTACTCTCCCTGCATTCCTCGTCCCACCAGCCTCTCTTTCCCTCTTCTCTCCCTTCTTTCGTACCTATCTCATCCCTTACCTTCTCAATCGACCCTTTCAACCTTTCGATCAAAAAGTCTACTTCCTCCTCCTTTTCATGTCCAACGTTCTCCTTTTCCATTTTTTGTTCAAACACTTTTAATTTATCTACCCCCCAGTTCCGCATTTTCGTGTTCCTTTTACCCCATCTTCCCTTTCTCCCTCTGCCGCGCTTGTGGACGCCACCTTTCAGTGTGGCTATTACTGGGAAGTGCTCGGACCCTATCTCACTCCCCACCTTCATACTGCATATCATATTCCTTATTCTTTCTTTCGCCAGGATGTAGTCTATTACCGTTTCTCCCTTACCTATAAATGTGATCTCTCCCTTCTCATCCCCTTTCATATGGCCATTAGATATGAACCATCCTGTTTCTCCTATTACTTCTAGTAATCTCCTTCCCTCCTTGTCTATCTCCCTATGTTTGGAGCTCCTCATATAGGCCTCCTCTTCTTCATCCCAAGTCCCTCCCCCTTGCTCGCCAGTCCAAGGATTCAAGTCACCTCCTATAAAAACCAACTCTTCCTTCTTTTCCTGCATCCACCTCCTCATTACTCTTCAACCTTCCTCTTCCCCTCTTCTTCTATGTACACAAACCACCGCTATTTTGACTTTTCCAATTATAATCCTTCTTACCATTGTTCCATCCTTTTCCTCCCTATCCTCCTCTTTTCTCCCTTTTGCTGCCAGTTCTTTTCTCACCCCTGAGACCATGCCGCCCATCCCTCTACCTTTAACGTGTTCCTTTCTTGCTTCTTGCATTTTCCACACATACCCTTTAGGAAACATTCTTTTCATCCCCTTCCAATCCTTCTCATCTGCCCAGGTTTCACTCATCATAATCACATCCCATTTTTCTAACTCCCGCCAAAAACCTTCATTCTTGTTCTTTAAGCCTGACACCTACCAGAAAGCTATTTTTACGTTTTTCCCATCCCTTCCCTCTCCTATCCTCCTTACTTTTCTTCCGCCTTGCTTTTTGGAAACCCCTCAGTTTGATCGGTGACCTCTTTTGTATCTTCCTTTTTTCTACCTTTCTCAACTCTTTTTCCCTTCTTCCTTATTTCTTCGGATTCCTCGTCCCAGAACCATTCCTCCCCATTTATCCATAATCTGTCTCTCCCTATCCATACCATGTGCCCCTTTTTCCTCTCTATCCATGCCCTCTGGTCTATTTGCCATCTCCTTTCTCTCTCCCTCCAAGTCAAATCCTCTTCAATTCTCTCCCTTCTTCCTTTCAATCGTTTTAAAATAAAAGAATTAAAATTGTAAGGTTCAAATTGTAGATATTTTGATTTTGCAATTATTTTAATAGCAATTAAAATTCATAAAAATCATTTAAATTAAATTTCAAAATATTCGAAAATCAACATTTTGTTTTAGACTTTTTGGAATATTTATAAATTTTAGAAACTTTTTCATAACTTGTATATATTTAATAAAATCAATCAAACTTTTCATACAATTTTTTTACAGTATTTTTAAATAGAAAAAAATTGCTTATAGAATCTTCGAGAGTATGTTTTGATAATTGTGTTAATTATCAATTTTCTTAGAAATCACATAAAACACTTTTCAGTATTATGAAATATTGCATGCTTCTTCAAAAAAAAAAAAATTTTTAACTTCTCAATGTATCTTAAAGTTATTTACAAATGAAATTTTTTTAAATAAAAGAATTTTTTAAATTGTAACGTTCAAATTGTAGATATTTTGATTTTACAATTATTTTAATACCAATTAAAATTCATACAAATCATTTGAATTAAATTTTAAAATATTCAAAAATCTCCGTTTCGTTTTAGACTTCTTGAAATATTTATAAATTTTTTATTATTTTAGAAACTTTTTCATAACTTGTACATATTTAATAAAATCAATCAAAATTTTCATAAAATTCTTTTACGATATTTTGAAATAGAAAAAAAGTGCTTATAAATTCTTCGAGACTATATTTTGATAATTGTGTTAATTATCATTTTCTCAATATTATGAAATATTTCGTGCTTCTTAAAAAGTTAATTTTTTAAAACTTCTCAATATATCTTAAAGTTATTCACAAATGAAATTGTTTTCAAATAAAATAATCAAAATTTTAACGTTCAAATTGTAGATATTTTGATTTTGTCATTGCTCGTTTTACATGAAGATACGAATATTACTATTAATTAAATAATGATTGTTTCTAAGTTTGAAACCTAATGGATAAAAATTAAAACATTGTAGACTGGAACAATATTTTACAAAAACTTGAAATTTAATTAAATTGAACGTTTTCATTTCTTTAAATACTGAAGATTTAAATTTTTGAAATTTCCAATATTCGACCTAAAACTATGTAAATTGATTAATTTTAAATGGATTACGAGGCAGTCAAAATTGTACAATTCAAATTCCGGACTCGACTTGTATTCCTAGCATTCACCGCCACCAAACAAATAAAATTCACTCGGCAATCAAACATAGACGTAAGAACTCATAGACTCAGCGTGAGAGGCTCGTGGTGTAACTCTCAGTCTGTAAGGGGGGAACGTACATAGCCAGCACAACGCCGCAAATTCTTAGCCACCATCATCCAGTTGGTTTTCCCCTTTTAGACTGGAGCCACCTCCCCCCATGCGATGAGTTCTTACGTCCATATCGTCAGCTTTGATTCTTCTCGATTCTTATATCGATTCTAAAGCATAGGCGGTGAATTTAAATCCAACCAATAGGTGAAGAGAGAATCGGCTTCAATTATCGAGATATAATCGCAACCTCTCTTTTATGATAGGATCTAGTGAGTAGAGTTTTTGGGGTTCATTGCGTCAGTTTTTGAGTTTGGAGTTATAAGTCAGTTTTTTCTTCTTAATGCCAATGATCCTTTGCCATTTTTTATCTTTGCCTAAATCTAAATGTTCTTAACCTAAAGTTATCATTTATACTGGTATTTACGATTAACTGTGTTGGCTTTTTTTTCAAATCGTTGATATTCCATTCGCCTATACTCTTGCCTTTTGGATTTTTCAGTTCGTAAATCGATGGCGAAATCTTCTTTTTAATAATGAAAGGGCCTTCATATTGGTCGTAAAGTTTTCCTGACTTTTTGTCTGCTTTATTTGATAGTTTGGTTACCCTTTTTGGTACCCTATCTCCTATTTTAAATTCTAATGGTCTTCTCCGGTTAAATTTTTCTGCACTTCCTCTTTTATGATATGTAACCTTCTTAGTCTAACTGTATATTTGTCCACACTTTGGAACTCTATCTCGCTATCGGTTTCTAAATTTTTTCTTAGGTACTGGAGTGGTTCTAATTCGCGACCTAAGTTTAAGAACGCAGGGGTAAATTGTGTTGGTGAATTTTTACTAGTATTAATAGCAAATTGTAGGTCATCTATATGCTCGTCCCAGGTAGAGTGGTCATTATCTAAATAGGTTTTAATTATTTGTTTAATTGTCCTATTGTATCGCTCGGTTGGGTTTGCTTGGGGGTAGTACATTGGCGTTTTCGTATGTATGGTACCGAATTTTTCTGTTAAGTCTGTTAGTATTTTATTTACAAATTCCGTGCCGTTATCGGTGTGAAGAATCCGCGGTGTTCCCCAACGCGAAATGACACATTTAGGAAATTCTGATTCTATTGTTGTTCCGTTTGCTCTTCCAATCGTTATCATTTCGTCCCATTTTGTAAATAGGTCTACAAACACTAGAATATATTGGTTTTTCTCTTTTTGGCAATCGGCAATGGTCCCATGATATCAGCTGCTACCAGGATCCATGCTTTTTCCACGATTCTTCTCTCCATTAATCCTGCTTTACTTTGGTTACCCAGTTTTACTCTACGACAAGTCTGGCAGTTTTTTACGTAATTGATAACGTCCGAATATACACCTGGCCAGAAGTAATGTTCGAAAATTCTCGCTTAAGTTTTCTCTGAGCCTAAATGTCCTGCCTGGGTTTCGTCGTGATTTTCCCGTAAAACTTGATGTCTAAGTTTTTGGGGTACAACTAATTTCCAAGGGTTTGAGTCTGGTAATAGAGTGGATTTAAGTGGGTCAGTTCTGTAAAAGTTGCGAATCTCTGATTCGCCATTTTTCCTGTTCTTCTGGTCTTTTTGTGACTTGTCTGAATTTAGTGGAGTACCAGTCATCGGTTTTGTCGTCAACGTGACTTCGTAGTCATATTCTAGTAATTCTAATGCCCATCTGGCTGATCAGCCAGTGGGGTTTCTTAGGTTATGGAGCCACTTCAATGCTAAGTGGTCCGTGATTACTTTCAAGCTATATCCTTCTAAATACGGCCTAAATTTTCTTATGGCCCGAACTACCGCTAGGCATTCTTTTTCTGATGCCGAGTACCGAGATTCGGCGCCGTTTAGGCTTCTACTCGGACTGATCGTTAGATTTGCTTCGTTTATTTTATCTCATACGATACTTAAATATTTCAGATGATCATCGAAATTCTGTGTTACTATTACAATATCATCTAAATAACAAAAAACATTTGGTTTCAAATCTGGAGTAATAATTTTGTCCATCAGTTTCTGGAAAGTGGCTGGATCATTGGTTAAACCAAGTGGCATTCTTTTAAATTGGTACATGCCTTTTCCAGTATTTTTGTCATGAGTGGGATTGGGTGGAGGTATTTTTTAGTAATATTATTAACCCTTAGTGCCCGACATGGTTTTTTGGCGCTTCTGCCCGACTAAGTGTCTGACAGACACTTATTCCCTAAAATTCGTATTTATCATATTTTTGTACTCTTTGACTTGGTTTGAATGATCAAAATTGTTTTCTGCATATAGTTTTATTATTTTTCAACAATGAAAACGATTTAAAACAATTTATGTCTTTAAATTGACTAAAATACTTATACTTTCCAGTAGCAGCAAATGGATGGATATTGAAATATATAAAAAAGTCTGTCAATTAGATGTGGCACAATTTCTGAAAATTTAATCGAAATCGGATGAAAATCGAACTAGCGATGCAAGAATTTGTGGACACACAAATACAGTCACACACACTAAACCATGTATTTGTTCAGAAATCTCTGAAACGCAACGTCGATTTATATAAATAGTCCACTTTGCCCGGCAAAGTGTCTGAGAAACACTTACTTTTGTGTTCATTGACATGTAGCACGAACACGTTGCGCCGAAGGTCAACTCTTACTCTGTCAAGCACTTCCGCGTGACTGGACTGGAAGGTACTGAGACGCGCAGGGAGACAGCTCAATCAGGGCCGACACGGTTAATTCTCAAAATTTGTTAAGTGTCTGTGGTACACTTATCGGGCACTAAGGGTTAACCTTCCTGAAATCTAAACAGAATCTATAATCTTTACCCGGTTTTTTGATCATCACTATAGGGCTTGACCAATCAGAGCAAGACGGTTCGATTATGTCTTGTTCTAATAATTTATCTACTGTCTGATAAATTATATCCTTGATTTTGGGGCTTCTTTTCCGTGGTGAATTTTTATTTTGTTATCTAAAAGTTTTTCTAATTGGGATTGTTGGCTTTCGTTCAGCTCAACAATACCCTCGCAATATTCTGGCGAACAATAATTTTGTTCGTCAATTTTTCCTAGGGTATCCGTAATATTATTTAGTTTAACCGCTTTATTTTTAAAATAAATCCATTGATTCCTATTATCGCTTTCTGATATCTCGTTCACTTTTTGAGATCCAGTTTCCGATTTTTTCCGATTGGTAACTTTGTTATTTTTCCAAAGATTACCATCGCAATTTTTGTATTTGTTCTCGTATTCGCTATTAAGATACATTTTTCCTGAATTATTTTTCATGCCATTTTTCCTAATTCTAGTTTTATCTCAATTGAATGAATCTTCTATGCATGAATCGTCGCTAGTGTCGGGGGTGGGGATGCTCTCTAGGGGTTGGCATTTGTTGCTCGTAGGGATGCTCATTAGGTTTAGGATATCCTTTGTAGGGGTTTTTACTGGAATTTGGGCGTTTATTGTTTTTTGCGATTGGTTGGGATTTATAGGTAGTGGGGGGATTTCGCTAGCTTTGTTAAGCTCTCTAGAACTTTTAAGGTTAACGCTACCTACGAATTTCGGTTTGCTATCTAAATTCATATTTTCTTCTTTTTTGATCGATGGTTCGGTCCTAGTTTTTACATTTTTACGTTCCTTTTCGTTGTAATGTCAGGTTCAGTTTTGGGTTTGTTGTTTTAGATTATTGGGGTAGGGAGTGATTTTGGATAAGATTCCATCGGGTAGTAGACGGAGGGACTTCCTGGTAACCACCAGGTTTCCGAGTGATAATTTAAGGTCATCCTTAGGGCTTTTAGCATGTCCGTGCCTAAAATACCTACGGAGTTTAATTTTGAGACCAACCTGAACATTAAATGTTTTGTGTATTTACCGACTTTAATTGGGATTACTGCCTGCCCAATTATGTCAACTGTTTCACCGTTTGCGACCATTAATTTTCGCGAGACAGGTTTAAAAATAGAAATTTTGGAATTCTGGATTTTTTCCAGTAATTCCTTTCCAACGTACGAATGTGTGGCACCAGTATCCACTAAAATTCGAAATAAAGTATCTCCGAATTTTGTCATCAGATGAAAACGTGTTTCCGTTATTTCATCTTTATCCGAGCTCAAATATTCTGGCGTTTCGGTATTAGTTTGTAATATTTTTTGTTCTAATACCCGCCCTTCCAGTTTCCCTGGTTATACGTGTAATAAGGACAAAGAGTCCCGTTAACCCGCAATAATAGCAATTTGAATGATTAATGTTTTCGTTCATTTTTATATTTGAGTCATGTTTTTTGTCTGAGTTAGAGCTTGTTTTTTTCTGGTGAGTCTTTATTATTATTGTTACTCGGTTTTTTATTCTTATTTCCGAAGTTCGTTTTTTGGAAATTTTGTTCGGTGTTATTATTTCCTGAATTACCTTCGGCTTAATAATTTTAATAATTTCTTGTCTTGTTTTGTTTCTGGGGTAGGGTCCGTCTAGGTTTGATAGATCTTCATGATTCCAAAAGAGTGTTATGTCTCTCTGATTACTATCAACTGGGGCGTCGCACGCTTTGATAAATAATCTTCTGATTGCTACCTTCATTCTAACCCACGGCAATCTGGGCGATATCTCCTTGATCTTTGAGATACTTTTTTGCTTCTTTATTCATAATCTAACCGACGCCTTGATTACAATGTGATTCACCATCTACTCCTGACCATATTTTAAAACCGCCTTTCAACACCCCATTTTCTATGTTTCTACTTTCGCAACCCTTTTTCTTTGTCTCTGATACACATAGAATATCTAGTTTCCTTACGTGCATAGTTTCTCGTAGTTCTCTTACCTTAAGATTACGGAGTGAAGGGGGGGGGGGGCAAGGAATGGAAATCGAGAGACAGTGGCGTAACTATCGGTGTTCCATGTGTTCCGGGAACACGGGCCCCGCAAGCTAGGGAACTCCCAAAGCTTGAAGTCGAAGATAAAATGTTTCACAGAGGAATGAACCGTGAATGACTAGTTTACCCTCCGAACACAAATTTTTTGAACGGAGTTACGCCACTGTCGAGAGAGTCGCAATTGGTTGACGTTTTAAGCTGAGAAAGTCCCCAGCCCTCAGCAGCGTTGCATTAGGTAGGAGTTCCCATGTTTCGATCTGCTAATTCCCGATCTACCTCTAAACGACGAGCCAATAACTCTTTTTTTTACCCACAAACTTTGTTCAATCATTATTTGTCGTATCTTGCTTATTTTTTTGGATTTTGAAGATACTGTAACTCTGAAAATTTTCATTTAATCAAAAAATGTCATGAGAATAAATTGTTCGAATTTCCAAGTACTATGAACAGCCGTACATATAATTTTCAAATTTTGAAAAAATGGTCTCAAAAATTTTCAAAATTCTCTCACTTTTTGAATTTTGATCAAAAATGGCTGACTGACTAACTTGACCTTCATTTTAGGATACTTGAAGAGTATATCAAAGCCCAATCCAATTTGTCAATTCTTTCGAAAGTTTTCGTGCTAACAGACTAAAAATCTACATGCATACACACCCATACATACATACATACACACAAACATACAGACAGACAGACACATTCGTAAAAACCTGTTTTTTGGATTCAGGGGGTCTCAAAACGGGGACATTTGACAAAAACCGGGGGGGTCAAATTTTACACAAATCTAATACCTTCTCTAGATGAGAATGTAAAAATACAAATTTTCAAGTACCATGAGCATTAATGATGATTATTTTATTGCTTTAATCGTTAAAAATAGTATTGAGAACATAAAAACAATGAAATATTGTGAAAAAACACACACGAGATAAAAGAGAAATGAAATAAGCAAAGTTTTGATGAGAATGTGCCCACTTATCGGGCTGATTTTTTCACTGTTAATGTAATTTCTTACGAATAAAACAAAAACTACACATCCCATCAAAAAGTGTTCCCTAACAAATTTGTAGATCTTTTTTTTTACGCACAGACTGTGTTCAATCATTATTTGTCGTATCTTGTATAGCTCGGTCGTAAAATTGAATTTTTTTATTTTTAATCATTTTTTGTGCAATAAAAATGTGAAATTTTGATTTTTCAAGGAAATTCAAAAAGTCGTTATGATAATATTGTAGGGCGTGAAAAAAGAAACATTTTTCTTATGTTGACTTTTTTTCCTATCGTGCGTTGTTTGGCTGAAAATGTTAATTTTCGTTTACTTTTTTGGATTTTGAAAATACTGTAACTCTGAAAATTTTCATTCTATCGAAAAATGTCATGCAAATAAATTGTTCGAATTTCCGAGTACTATGCACAGCCGCACATATAATTTTCAAATTTGGGAAAAAATGGTCTTAAAAATTTTTTAAATGCTCTCACTTTTTAAATTTCGATCAAAAATGGCTGGCTGACGAAGCTGACCTTTATTTTAGGATACTTGAAAATTATACCAAAGTATAATCCAATCTGTCAATTCTTTCGAAAGTTATCGTGCTAACAGACTAAAAATCTACATGTACACACCCTCATACATACATACACACATACACTGAAAGAAATTTTGTAACAATACTTGCTATTTCAATATTCATAATTGATATAGTCGATTACGATTTGGGGAAATCGTGTAGATATACAAATTATTGTTATCGTACTTAGGAAACTTTACAATTAAAATATGAAGACTTAATATCTTGAGAACAAGAATTGGTATATTCAATAGCAAAGATTGATATTTTATGTATTGAAACGCAGAATAATAAAAATTGATAGTGATATTATCAAATAATATTAGAACACTTACAGAAATTAATAGTTTGAGTTACATAAGTTAATAAAAATATTCTACAAATTATTATAGTCAATAAGAAAGTGAATAGAAATAAGAGATATTTTTGTTTACTGTGATAGACGCTAACAGAAATTATAAGCTTTAGTTGAGGAAATTGCAAATAACTAAATCAAAAAATACGAATAGCTCCGATAATCACCCGAGGTGAACCGAATTCGCCGATCATAGCTCATAGCCGAGCGCTCACGATGTGAATCGGAGAACCTCGTGTTTCCCGCTAAACTGATCAAGATTCACGTATGGACACGTGTTTTCCAGTGTTTTGTTTTTAAGGCAAGAGGGGTAATCGTGGACATAAGTCCCCAGTAAAATTAGATCAGTCCCTCTACAGAATTTACTGGATATTTCTTATTACATACATTTACTGCCGAGTTATTTGATTAACAATAACGTCTCAATCACTAATTAATGTCCACTCGATAATTTTAATTAATAAGGAAGACTTTCTTGTTGTGGTGAAATCGATGCCTGACTGCTATCTCAATGAACATATCAGAGCGTACAATATATACCGTACTGACTGTTTTCATTGGGAAATCATTAAAAAGTCTGATTCATGTAATGCTGCATTAGGGTGGTCCAAATTTATACCTGTAAAAATTCGACTTTCAATTTTTGGTGATAAAACCCCTCCATTTTTTTCGTTTTCCGGAAAAAGAAATTCCGTAATTTTTATTTTTTTTTTCAACGTTAACCCGTGCCCCCGGGCTTTTGAAATTAACATGGGGTTTTGAATGGGAAAAGCTCGATTTTCAAACAAATGGAAAAAAGAAGTACTTGATATATATTTTTTGTCAATTAAAGTATTTTCACCTCTTGAGGAGTGTTTAAGGAATAATTTCCACCCGCTAGCTTTTAATTTTGACACACCTGAACCCCCTTAATTGTGCCCAGAAAATGCCCCAAAAAATGCAAAATAGCAGTTTTCTATCAAATTCATGCTAAAGACGGTATTTAAAAAAAAAAATTCAACATGAATTATTTTTAATCGATAAGTGACGAGTTTTTAAGTAGATTTTAAATAATTTGAAATTGTTTAAACATTTAGTATTTGTTTAAACAAATTTTTTCCCCCTGTAAATCGTGAAAAGTTATTATCTTTCGGAAAAAATCGTACAAAGTTGATGAATGTCAAGAATAGTAGTTCTTGTTTAACTTATTTCTGAAAATAATGACAAAATTAAAGAATGTTGAAAGCAATACATTTTTGAAGGATGTTTGTTGATTATCTAAACAATTTTTATTTGTTTAAACAATCTTTTCCCCCTGTGAAGCGTGAAAAATTATGACTTTCTAGAATTAATGACACAATTAAAGGAATTTAAGAGTAATATTTTTTTCTGCATAATATTTAGCAATTTTAAAAATCATTTTTATTTGTTTAAGCAATTTTTGTTTGTTTAAAACTTTTTTTCTCTGCAAATCGAGAAAATTTATTCTTTTCAGCAATGAATGACACAATTAACGAATTTTAAGAATAACATTTTTTTGCTGAAGATATTTTGAAATTATTTAAACAATTAATAATCATTAATAATAATCATTAATATGAACCATTTTTGCAGTCTGTTATGAGTAGTTATTTTTTCATATCATATT